>JBBPMO010000232.1:0-35625 GCA_038090315.1 Xanthoconium stramineum | reverse complement strand
AAGGCATGAACACAGTGCTCCAAGACGAGGAGATCGGACAGCAATTCCGCGACCGCCTGCTATGGCTACACACTCAAGGAATGTAAGTATTAAGTATTGTGTGGTCTGGACGTTGGACTGATGTTTATCGCAGGAGGCAACTTTCCACTGTCGGGCCTGGATCCCCGAGAAAGGTTCCCGCTGTGACTATACCCGCGACTGTGCGAGCAACCACATCACTCCCACGTCCACCCTCGCCCTCGCCCTCTGGCACTCAGACCACCCAAGTGGAGCCTGGTCCGGCATCAAGCAACTCTTTCGGGTATGGACTGTACGATATGCTACCAGGTCCTTCAAGTGTGTCCCCACAGTCGTCGTACGCATTAGCATTGGAGTACGGTAATGCGCTCGGTCACCCATCATTTGAGTACGAGGATATCCATAGTGACCCCTCAGGCTCGGTGGGGGGTTCTTTCCCTTCGGAATTCAGTAACCTTTACTAGTACCACAGTAACCTTGTATTTACTATTCGAATGATTTACTGTATCGGATTTTTGGTCCCGTTGTGCACCGCCTGCGGGAAACTCTCTCCCCATCTAATCAACTGATTATGATAAGATATCTGATTGATTGATAAGCTGAAATATATTTATTGTTTGTAAAATACACAGCACCACTGACTTTTTCTCTGAGTAAAATACATTACAACCTTTGACATTCCCATTACGAAAGAATTTGTACAAACTAAGGAGTTATGTACTCGGTATGTAACTGTCCTGGCTGTCCCAGGACAGCGATTCAGTCCTTGTTGTCAGGATGGGTCACGACATGTTATGATCATTATCCAGCCCACTGATGCAATGCTATTCAGCTCCCTGGGATGCATTGACATCTCAGCATACAGATCTAATCTCCAGCACGCTGTTCACCGGACTGAAGATGTAGGGCCATGTTTGGTTTACATCCAAACTGTACAAGAGAATGCGCAGTGAGAGCTCTCAGGTATGTATGTGAGGACGACACGTACTTGCAAATGCAATTGACGTAAGATGAGATAACCAGCATCAGTGGGACCGTAATCGACGATGCTATAGGTTCCTAAAACTGGTGGAGAAACGACACTGAACATAACGTCAACAAAGGCTTGACTTGATTGAGACGGAGACCCTTGATGGTGTGGGGGGCTAGCCATACTTGTTGAAGCGACTGACACGCCTCACGCATTTTGTTGCAACGGAAGCCCGATTTCAAGCTGTTTTGATCCGATAGAGCTTGCACTTTCCACGATGCCATCCTGGGTTATTGTCATGGGATATGAGCATTATGGTGAATGACTAACTTCTTGTTATTCGAGGGAGCTTTCTACATACTACTTGTCCCTGCATTACGGTCCAATCTCATTGATGCGCACAGCCCAAACAAGTCCTTGCGGAGGGAACATTCTCTTTTCCGAAATGAACAGCAGCTTTTAGAGGGAACCGAGTACGTACCATCGCTAGGTTCTACTACTTGTCCCTACCGGGAGATATCGTTTAGAAAGGCTTGCGAGGCGCTTGGGACCTCACCAAACAAAAGTCAAGCTCGGAAGTGATATTAGATCGGACATTGTGTACCGAAACAAAGACGCTCCAGAGTTTTGAGAGAACAGGGGCACGTGGGAAATAAAAATGATGTTCAATCTTGGCTTCATGGTCCGCAGTGTGCACCTTTTTTTTTTTTTTTTTGGATAAGTGATTAATATTATGTAGCAACTGGCTTGGCCTAGACCTACATAATACACTACGGGATACCATAGGTTACATGTAGTACACTAAGGCGGAAGTTGGACTTCCGGTCCGAGGGAAAATGCTCTTATGCACACCCTGCTTTTGTGGGGGTGTGGGGCTCCGTTCTACTTGGTTTCCCCGGTTTAGGCAGGGGTCCTGAGTAGTTTTATACCCACTAAAACCTCTAGGTTTGTCACCCAGTCTTGTGGTAGTTCCGAAGTTTGTTCTTGTATTACGTATTTCCATGTATTTTTCACTTTATTTATTTGGTTTGGTTTTCTGCTTGATTTTGCTATTCGTCTGTCTATGTCTAGTCTCGTTGATATTTTCTTTATCCATTTTGATCTTATTGTGCTGATTGGGTATGTCCGTTCTCCAATTACGCGATCGCAGCGTAGGGCCCATATTAGGTGGGCTGATTCTGATATTAGGATCCTTTTTAGTCTCATTATTCCTCGTTGTTTGGCCGACGTGCGTTGTTGTCCATTCGTGGGTGACAGGGAACCGCATCCCAGTATCGTGCCTATCTTCGGTTGTGTCCATTCTTCTTGGTCTGATGGCCATATTTCACGCGTTAGTTCCCATATTAGTGGTCGTTCTGCTGTGTTGCATTCAGTGAGTATGTGTTCTAGTGATTCTGTTGAGTCTCGGCAGTGTTGACATGTTGCTCTGGTTTCGTAGTTCGGTATGTTTAGCCAAAAGTCTCCGATGCGTAGGGAGCCGGTCATGGCTCTATATATGAAGTTTTGGATGGTACGTCTGATATCTATGTTTCGTATGTTCGTCCAGATTGATTCATCGGTTTCTAGGGTGTTTGTGGTATCCTGTATCGCATATCTCGCGATGTCTAGGTTCATCAGTGTTTGTCTTGTGTAGGGGGGTGATTTGTTATCTCTTATTGCTGTGTATGCATCTCGTTGTGTAATTGTTTGTAGTTTCAGTCCTTGTATGTTGAAGTTTGTTGGCACGTGCGAGTCTATTATGTCTGCGTCTTCCTTTTGTGCTCCACGGTTTGCCAGCTCGTCTGAACAAACGCCTTCCAAAAATGGAATAACAGCCAACTCCCTTTGTGAGTTTTCTTACATGTCTGTCTGTCTACGCTTCACTCGAAGGGTAGGTTCATTCTTCATCCCGCACTTTCCACGCGAACCATGGCTCTACGCTTAGGTCTGGAAGTCTTTCATCGACAATAAAGGTCAGCCTCACAATCTGTGCATAAACGTTTCTAAGCCGAACAACAAGGTCATGATGCCCAATGTTTTCCGAATGTCTGTATATTGTGTTCTCACAGCTCCATCTCCTGACTTACGTTCAACGATAGCTTGTCGTAACCCGTGCTACACCCGGCCTCGTGGAGACGAAGCTCAAAATAGAGTCGTATAACCGTGCGCGTCCCCCTCATCTAATGTTTGCAATTACCACTCAATGTCATACGTAGTCAACAGAGTTGGGGTACGTTTATTCTACTCGCAGTGACGCTCTTTTTGCTGATGTTCGGAATACACCAGACGGTTCATGGTGGATTGATTTTGTCACTGACGGATACCCTGGGTTCCTTGGCCGTCGCTTCCAAGGGACACTATATGACTGGCGTTTCAACGGACATCAGCACTTCATTCATTCGACCCGCAGGAAAAGCTGGCGACGTTCTGAATGCAACGGCGACAATAACTGCTTTGGGTACGAACCCTTTCGATGAACGGGCTCTCATGATTGAGATTATATGTTCTCAGGAAAAAACTTGGCTTATACCCGTGTAGATTTTACGAACGAGAGTGGTGATTTGGTTGCATACGGAAGTGAGCGTTTCTTATCCGACATACATACTACCTCTGACGGTAATTCCACCCAGCCCATACCAAGTACGTGGGCAAATCGTCATCGGACCCGGTAGGGCGTTGTTTCGGTGTATCTACTGCGTTGCGTTGTTGACATGTCGACAGAACAGCGTGAAGTTTTCCGAAGATGGCGAGAAAGTTATAGAAGGCGCGGACATCGACTAGATGAGTTCTTTCGTTATTCGGAGCTTTCACCACGAGATTGCTTTCGCAGTACATATCACGAACGTCGCGAGGCAAACGTCAATAGCTCGCGGGATATAGTAGAGTCCTCAATTTTGTACACTTTCGCAGATTTACTTGTCAAATATACGCGTCTTCTCGGATCAATTTGCAGGACCATTGATCCTCTAGTTGTTGTCCGAACGATGGCGCCTCATACTACCCCTGTAACTTGAAAATATCTTATTCCAACTGTGGGATTGAACGACTCATTTGACAGATGAGTCTCGAGCGTCACGCTTTGAGATGATGCTATCATTGTTCAGTGGCTGCGATGCTATACATGGTACCATGCGGATGAAGCATGGACATCTCCATCAACCCAACTTGGTTATCAGTAGAAGTGAAACCTTTAGAATAAACAATAGGGTGACCCCTGTTCCGCTAACAATAATAGAGCGGGTGCACTTAGACCGAGCAGCGAGACCATCAAATTATATAGAATAAAGACGAGGAGACATACACATCATCGACGAAGACATCCCAGCCACCCACTCCTTTCCCAACCCTTGACGAACTCATCTTCCGAAAACCTCTCCACAGCCCACAGCCTAGCCCGTTCTCTATACCCTCGCTCGGTGGCAGCGTCCATTGTCAAAATCTATCGATCAACGAGGCAGTATCAACATCGTGTGTACTGCGGGAAGCCACGGTGGAAACGGAAACCATACCTGGTGCATAGCCGTCGCGAATTCGCCCGGCGTGCGTGCATGGAAGCCAGTAGGCTGTGACTTATAGGGCACGACGATGTCATTCAGCGGACCTCCAGAAGCATGGGTGAGGGGAATGAGACCTGCTGCCTGATTACCCACAACAACGCGTGGTAAACACGCAAACTTCTCGACAGGCTGTGCGAATTTGCACTGCTTACCATGAATTCGACAACGTTGATCCCAAAATGTTCGTCGACCATCGTACTAAGACCGATGCTCGAACGGGAAAGCCAGCCGAGCATGTCGGGATAAGAAGCGTTTACGACAAACGTGACTTGGCTCTGACGTAGAGGGTTAGCGAAGAACGTTTTATCGAGAACATTCAGCATACCCGAATGCCCAACTCTTTCGCTAATGCGCCCAAAGACTTGACTCTATTCAAATCATCTCGATGCCGCGCACCACCGAGTAGTACTAATCGAACGGGATCCGTGTTTAGGTTGCCGTGCGCTTTGTACTCGGGGTGGTCGATCAAAAGTTGTGCAAACGCATGAAGCTGTGCCGGGAGATTCTTCTCTGGTCTGGCGTCATGTCAACGGTCGGACGCGCCCATCTGGTCCTCGATGAGGATCAACGTACCGAAACTGTGCCACACTGAGAACGATTCGTTCCCTGCCCTGGAGCGAAAACTTGACCATCTCTCGCGTATCGCAAGGGGGGTATACAGTCATAGCTTTAACCTTGCCTCTCTTGTGACCATTACCGGAGCCTGGTCCATCTGCGACAAGGCGAATTGCTGACGGAGAAAGGAGAAGTTTTACGAACAGCAGCGGAGTCACTCGATGCGCCCACTGGATCACTAGGCCGAAATGTTCATGTGAAATGATAGACGCAATGTGGCTGCGTGTCCATGAAGAGTTAACCATCAAAAACCGAGCATGCGAGAGAGCAAGAGCATAGTAGTACATCGTCAGACGATAATACCTGTCTCAATGATCGAGATTGGTGCAACACCGTGGGTTGACTACTTACAGCCGTTTCGCTCGCATTCTCCATGATTCGCCCTGGACACGAGCGAGCATGTCGGTGGATATGGTCGGGTAATGAACGTATGCTCCAATGGGAACGGAAGCTCTCGTAAGCCAAGCTACGGCTGGAAAGGTGAAGGCGTAACCCATGGTATCTGGAGTTGCACAAAAGTAAGGAGACGTAAAGAGGCTCACGAGAGCTTGATAAGCCAGGACGAACCAATATAAAGGTCTGGAATGAACCTCGACATTGCTTCCCACACGAGATACATGGAACCGAGGCTCTGACCCAGAATGGTAAACCTAGGCCATCGTGAATCCTCGACTAGTCCTCTTGATTCCAGGAAGACGAAATGAAGCATGGAAGGTTCGAGATGAATCGCGAAGCGAGCCTAGTACCATGATCGCGAGTGAGGGTCGGGATGGGAGCGAAATTTACCTTACCTTGACTTTTTCAATAATTTGTTGTTTAGAAGCATCGACGTCGCCAGAGTAGACGACACAAATTATGTCCTTGTGTTCGCGCTGTATGTGGGCAACAGCAGTCCACAGGACTCGCTCGCCTCCACCCCCTGCATTGCTTGGAAAGTTCTCATAAGTGACCAGAGGGATTTCCGCTTGTACAGCAAGCCCTTACAACGCTACTCACCAATAGGGATGAAAGAACCCGACGAACTTGTAATCCATGGTTTTGGTTGCACTGGCTCCTAACTCCTTGAGGATAGCTTCACGTGCACGACGTGATCTTGACCAGAGTGTTTGAGTGTACGATGTGTATGAGAGCATGAACACGACCGGGCAAAGGCCAAGGCACAGCAGGAGCAGGGTAGCGCTCATCGCCGCCCAAGCAACTTTGGAAGTGTCGTGTATGCCTTCCTACCTTGCCCGAGGTCGAATTCCGATCAGATTCGCTGTTTGTTGGAATGTAAAGGCAAGACAACAGTGCTTATGTAATGGGCACAGGAGCGTCTTTTTTCCACGGCGAGGGATTTTGGCGGGTAGTCGGTCGTCGCGCGTCCATGCTATTAGCCATCCGCGTGGTTACACTGGACAGCATCAGGGCCTTCCATTCTTCCACATGGCCTGGACGGCGGAGTCGAGCGTGGCCAAGGCCACCTGGCACCCGGCATTTGATGGAGTGCCATCCAATCAGAGGTCACGGTTTAGCTCCTCTCCCGAAAGTTGTGGCTTTGCGTGCATCCATCGCTAGCATCTCACTTGGCAGGTGGTGATGCCACCCCAGAAATGTTATCCAGGGAGACGCAGGTAAGTACCGGCAGGCTTATTCTCACGGATTCTCGGCTGCAAGAAATAACTTTCGCTTCAGTGATATCAGAATTCTCGACTGCGCGCTAGCAGCGTTCCAGAGCTTTTGTTTCGGTGATGTGATTTGTACCCAATTGGCTCCCAGGTTGGCTTATTTTTCCCTCATTCGCGGGCTGAAATAGCGTGTTGAGGGTGCTTTATGCATATGTACGTAATGAGGTAAGTACCTGGTACCTTAAGGTCTCCGCGAGGCTGCCCCCGTTTCACTGCCACCATCATCCGACAACTTTGACAGGATTTCCTGCGACTTGGACTCGGAATGCTTCGGGGCAACTCGGAACGTGGAGGTAACATTTCCATTGGCCCGTGACTGGGGCAATGCAAACCGCGTATGCTTCCTTATTTACTGATTAGGCTCAGTGCCACCACTTGCTCTTAGTATTTAACTTCACCCATCCATACTCGGTCACTGGTCGTTGCCTTCTACTCTCGTTTTTCTGCACAACTTCAACCTGGAAAACTATCTGCACCTGCCTTCACTTGTAAAGCTGAAGCGATGCGAATCCAATATCCATTACACTCCAGGTCCGCTACAGGGACCAACAATGGCGGCGGCGGAGGCCTAGGAAAGAGCACTATAATCTTCATCGTCGTTGGTGTAGGTCGGTTGTGTTCATTTTCGTCTTTTTGCCAGTTTGTTCCACTATGCGTCATTTGCCCGTCGCCTATACAATTCGGTCTTCGTGACCGGGGCTGCATTGCATATCATCATACACACTCGCTACCGAGATGCGCGAGAAATCCACACGTTTCACCGTTTGCTGCTACGTTTTATGGGAGCAGCCCCGCGGCACTTCTTCCCTTAGAGCTCACATTCTACAACCGGAGTTATCTGGCTAACACCTCTCGTTCCCCAGTCTGCTTGCTCGTGATCCTGATCGGCTTCTACCTCGTGAGCCGTCCACGCGCCGCACGCAGTGCCTCCCCAAACATCCCTAATACGCATCCGGAACATTCACCTACTACTCATTCTCCTCGTCCCCAATGCGAACGCGACATGAGTGAGCGTTGGAAGATTTGGAAAACATGGCATCATACCAATGGCGCTGAGCCCACCGTCACTCCCGATATCCCTCCTTCAGTACCCGCGTTTACGATCACCAATACATCTCAGGTTTCGCACACCAGAGATGATTCAAAAACCTCACCTTCAAACATACCCCGGCCCTCACAATCTCGTCGTGTCACCTCCCTCTCAATAGCCACCTCTTTTTCACACTCACACATCACTGAGCAAGCGCTCTCTGAGCTCTGTGCTTCTGCGTACGACCTTGATGGCGATCTGGAGACGGAGATGCTTCACAGCGCTCGGGATGATATCTGGTTGGGTCATCCTTTAGCTGTGGAGGATGGCTGTGGAAATGTGGGAGGAATCATGGAAGCGCGGGGCAATGTCACCCCTATCGTGGAGGGCAGTGTTGAAGGCGACGTTTCCACGAGGCATACCACCCAATGCGAGGGTGGTGATTACGAAAACTTGGACGCTTGTCGTAGCGTGGCAATTGGCAGCAATGGTGTTGAAGGAGGTGTGAGCGAGGTCGATAAAGTTGGACAAGCATTTCAATAATAATACCCAGTGTGTGTTCGAGTATCCATGACTACTGTAACTAACTAGAGCCACGCTGGGATATCGTCCTGGAGGCTGTGTAACTTTTATTCTGCGTCAACCCTGTACGGGTATACATAAGTATCCAATTTGAGATGACGGATAAGCGTTTCAGTGAATGCTTGCCTCAACCGGTAGCGATTTGTCCTCAATGAACGGGTGGATCATCCGCTGGAACAGTCATCATCATCTTGAAACTCTGGATCCCTACAACCTCTCAATTATTTATTCGCCGACTCGGAGCTCCAGGTATCCAGCCGCGCCCAATCACTTGAAAGGAAGTTCGTATCTGGACCATCGAAAGTCCATATTCAACGTGATAGTAGGGATTCGAAAAGAAATCCAATCCAAGTAACCCCACTGCCAATATGACAAGTACAGAAAGCGCGGAAACACTACTAGCGTAGGAGACGGCGCTCCGTTGTGTCGAGACTCGTTGTTTGGGTAGTATTGCGACTTGGACTTCCTTTGTCCTCTTTGGTTCGGAAGAATTTTCTTGATTTCTATCGTCACTCATTTGGGTTATTGTTGCGGATGCATGCTCAAGTTAACAGCGTTATCTGTGCCGTAGCAACCGCTGGATCCGAGGGGCATCGATCAACCATCACTAGAAAGGTCCACAACTTTCTGTAGCAGATACGTAAAGTTTAGAGACACTAATACATAGTCACGTCGACTAATGGTCATCGATCAGCCTACGCTCCAGGTCCGGGTTAGGGAGCTCAGTTGACTTTATACGCCTTGGCTGCGCAAGCTATTTCTTCCACAGTTCATACATATGATTCGTCGGATTGGTTTGAGGTTTGCCTGACGATAGATGAACCGTGTGCTTACTGGGAATTGACAATCTTCTCGAAAACGAGCGTACGCCTTTCAGTCAGTCCCGAAAACTCCACTAATCCAGCGACAATGCTGGTTGAACCACTTGGATGCAGGGCTCATCTCACCATACGATGGACGCCAGGCCATACCGGCATACCAGACAACAAAGAAGCAGAAGGGGAGGTATATAAAAAGACGGCCTGGGACAACCAGCGACATTTAAAGACCTACACAACGCAACCTGTGGAAGAAACTCCCACTCCGGCGGAATGGGCGGCATAACGGTTCACCGTACTTCCTCCACCAGTCTACGTCTAGCTGCCGCGTCCAGAATCCAGATCCAATACAATGCTTGTGCGCTCCTCGGAGTGTACATAACGAGGACCTCCTGCCCATTGTGGGAGCGAACTAATCGTACTTATTGTGACAACGGGGACCTTAATGGCGCAAAGTAGGATCAGATATTGGGGTAAAACGTTTCGATATAGAGGGTGAACCACTTCACCACAAGGGCCAGTGACCCCAAGTTGAGAGTCAGTCCCCGAGCAAGACAGAGAGGTGAATTTTGGCACTCCAGCTGACAATGATTTCCTCCACGGGGTGAATGCGTACAAGGAAAAGGAGGAGCTAACGGCAAAGGACCACGGCATTGTCGCCTAGGAGAGACAGAATACTGACGAGTATGATGCCCAACATCACCTCGATATGCTCAAGGGCGAATATGGGGTTGGTGTTTGGTGAGTGGGTTACCGGTTGATCCAAGTCTTCTTCCAAGTGGATTGTTGTACTGAATGTTGGTCGCCAGGATAGCCTGCCCCGTCTATAACGCTAGCGGGGACCCGCTCACGATTTACTTGCACGAAAGTTGGCGCGGCTCCTTCTACAAGAACTCACCTCCCACGGTCGTCCAGAACGGCCAGTGGATCACATTCTTCCACGTCCACCCCATGGGCGCTACTGAAGGCAGTTGCGGCGCAGTAGTCTACCGCACGGCCGCAGACAGCAATATCTTCATTGGGTGGCAGAACCCTTGGAAAACTCTTTATATGCCCAATGCAAATTCATGTTGCGGGAGAAATATGTCTGGTGGAATTTGATTCAGGAAAGTACTATGTTAGAATTGCTGGACAGTGACGAGGCGAGCAATCGCGATATGGCTGAGGGCTATGGTTGTAAGATAGATTTCATTCTTGACCGTTGAGGCCACGTCACTCATAATTTCGCTCCGCGCAGATCGACGTCAATATTGGATATACCACGACTTCCACTTGCGTGGCAACCATCCTGATGGTTTAGTTGAATACAATGGAAAGTGATCATCGAGACTGTTTGGTGGTACGTTGAAAGGTGATAGAAAGGGTTTTTGGACTGTTTGCAGTGAGGAAATAGACGAAGCGAGAAGTATGTAGCAATGTATGACAATGCTCACCGTAGGTCGGCTTATCCATTCCGCTCCAAATGTCGATATTTTGAACTAACCATTCATATCGTCTTTCTTTTTGGAGTTGGAGTGAGGCTTTTATTTATGCTTGATAGCACTTCCATTTCGCCAACTACGGTTCTTCGTGTTCGTTCGTTCAGCAAAGTCTCAGCTTTATGCTCGACATGGGCTTCATCTTCCATGACGGGCAGACGGCTGGTCGGGCTCTGCAGGCGTACTAGCAATTAACATTGCGATAAGAAAAAGTCAAGGAGAGGTACTTAAGTTTGTGGTCATTTGGGCCTCGCAGAGCGGTGCGTAGATAAGAAGGTGCAGAGAGGCTCTTGAACTCAATCAATAAGTAAATATGGCCCGGGAAGATGCGGCGGTATGAGCATAGTGGATGACAGTCGCCCAAGTTTTGGGTGAATCAATGGAGATAAGCAGCAGTGAATTTGATTGTCGGCACGCCATAGGTTCCGACTTTTATATGGAGATCTTGTCCTCACCTCCTCAGGGGAACTACGTGGAGATGCAACTAAAACTTGAAGAGACGGCACTGTCGATGCTCAAGCTATTACGTAACCATGACATTGCCTTTAGCGTCCGCCGTCCTCTTTGACTTACACCTCATCTACACGAATGTCTGGTCATGATCGTTCGTTGATAGGCTCCGTTTTCGAGCGTACAACGCCACGCGCACCATCCGCGCCCTCTTCAAGGTTCACTGGGACCCAGGGGATAGGGTTTCCAACCGCCCAACATCGATTCAAGAGCGCCTTTGCTCGCGCAAGGGATGAGGTCAACGGCAAGGCCGCAAGCTCAAAGCAGATTGACGTACCCTCTTCCGTGTCAAATGGGTCGAAAACGCATCCATCCGTTGTACCGACGCCACCGACGATCGACCCGAAACCCATCCCAACCGATACCGATGCCCTCCTTCGTCAGATCCACGAAGAGAACGCGCATAAGCTTGCACAGATGAGCGGTGAAGAGATCGATCAGGAGAGGCATACGATTTTGGAGCAGCTGGGGGAGGGTACGGGCCAGTTACTGAGGCGCGTACAGGAGGCACGGCGACGGAAAGAAGTTAAGGAACAGGAGGCCAAAGCCCAGACAGAGCTGGAGGGGAAAACTGCACGAGAGGTACACAGCAAGATAGACAATGCTCGTCAGACGACTCAAGACGGTCATGATCGCGAACTCATAGCCCTCGTTGTGGACCCTACCCCACGTCACGCGTCAGATGAATTGGCCGCCAGACCAGGCATTCTCCGTGTCAAGAGCCTTGATAACATAGGACACATGGGTAAGTTCATCCTTGATTGCAGATGACCTGATCCCTCACTTGTGACTTGGATGTTCAGTCCCGTCACCGTTACCTACGACGAGCAGCACACGGCCTTCCAGCCGGACAGGTCGCAAACTGCGTTTCGCAGAGGTCACTCCAGACGACGTACACGTATACGAGTCAGCGCCTGTATCACCCAAGAGAGCCGTCCTCCCACTTCCACCCCCACCGAATACGAAAGATAATTCAGTCATCTCTTTGGGCACATTCCACAAGGATGCTATTCGATCCAAGGGATTCCACTCAACCGATAGTCCTACAGAGGGGCATCCCACACGCGGATCAAAAGACGACGATGAACTGGAGGAGGGCACTCCGGAGTACATACGTCGACGATACTTTCCCAACGTAGCCGATGACGCAAGCCTCGCGTGGATGGAAGCGCCCTCCTTTGAGACGACCGATCCGTATGTTCCCCGGTTTGATCTTCACGGTACCCCGATATCGGCGTCCCTTTCTGCTTCATTACCGTCTCATCTCGGACTACATCATCACGCTGAAGGTTGCCATGCTGGGTACACGATCGACGACATATTCCTTCTGGCCCGGTCGACTGTTCCTGCTCAACGGGCTTCAATGCTTGGAATCCTAGCCAAGATTGCCCACCGTCTTTGTCAACAATTCCGACTCTCTCGTAACTTCGGCGGGGAAACAGTCGTGTTTGCAGGTCGAGAAGATGAACTCCGGAAGCGTATCCTTGCCGCCGGATTGGCCGCCATTGACCAGATGGGAAGCCTCGGCGCGCGAGCGGTCGAGGTCGTGTGGGAATGTCTTGTCGAGTGGGATAGGGCGAGTGGACTAGAGGGGGTAGAGCTTTCTCTTGCTCCAGATGTTGTCTTGTCGCTGCAGCTAGATTACCTCCTCCCTCAGATAACGGACGTGCTATCACGCGCTGCTCTTCCTTCAGAATCGCTTGCACGACTGCTTGCTGTCCTCCATTGGCTTGCCCAACAATCTAACCAAGTTGCAGATATGATCACCTCCACACCCCGCCTTATTCCGACGATCCTCAACTCGTTTCTTCTCACATCTATTCCTTCCGAGGAGGAATCCGTACCGCCTAATCCCCTCGCGTTCCAGATGCTGATCACGCTCGCTTCTGCGTCACGTTCGAACGCGGTGGCACTGCTCGACCCTGCAGATGCACTTCTTCGATTTGTTACCCTCCTGCCACGTTCATCAACCTATCCACCCGCCCTCACCGCCACACTTCTGACGTACAGCTTGCGGTTCTACACAACCCTGGCTTCGTACGGTCTTTACTCTCACATCGCTACCACAGCCTCTCAAATCTTTACCGACCTCGCTTCGTACGTTCTCTGTTACAGACCCGCGAACGCGTCCGATCCGGGGTTTAGGCAACTTCGTCTAGCCTGGACGTCCCTCGTCGAAGCGTGGACCGTCTGTGCGACGGATCCACACGCGACGAGCCCACCACACGAAATACTCTGGAGCCAGGTGTGTGCTTGGGGATGGGTGACAGACGTGCGGAAGCTCAGAGAGGGATTAGGTTATGAGACGTCAGACTGGCCACTCTATGCGGTCATATGGGATGCAGAATCTGCATGGCTTGAAGGCGCGCGGATCAATGGCATCAAGGGTGGCGCAAAGGAGCGAGAAGAAGCTTTACAGATTCTCAGGGCCACCTTCTCAACCAATCGCGGGGCCGAATTTGTGATCGTGGGGCACGCGCTAGAAGCGGTGCAACGTGATCTTCAGGAAGGTGCTCAGACTAGGACCCAAGATGGGGAACGTGTGTTAAAATCTCTCGCAAGTGCGGGCAGCCTCCTCGCCTCCGCACTTCGTCTATGGCTAGCATGCCTCCCGCCTCTTAACGATGGTACATCACTGTCTACACCACCTTTTGCGCTTCCGTTCGGTGAACTTTCTGCGCTCTCAGCGGCGCTTGTCAAGCACCCGATCTGGTCCCTTCCCTCGACGCTTGGCACAGCATATCTACGCGTTTATCTACGTCCCCTAACGCGCTTTGTCATCCATTTTCACCGTGTCTCACGCCATATCCCTGGTACGACTCCCCAGTTATGGTTTGCCCAGGCTCTCCTGTTTCTGTCTCGTCTTCTTCCTGGAGACGAATCTTACACGCTTGCTATGTTCGATGCTTTCTCGCTTGTCACCCCGCAATTTGTTGGCATTGACCCAGTGAGCCTACCCCAGAATATCCACGTGGGTATCCTGCGACCGTTCTTCGAGTATGCGATACGGCCCGAGAGGGAGGAGTATGTGGCGCCACTGAAGCCAAATACGGAGAGCATCTCACGATCCTCGACGCTTCGATTACCCTCCCCTTCACTTGCATTGGGAACCAATGACGACTCCGACGGATCCCTAGCACATACATTCGCAGCTGGTCTCCCTCCTACACGTGACTTTCTGTTCGCTCCACTGACGCACCTTTTACGCTCTGGTACCTCCCCCGCCTTTCATGCCCTCCCAGCCAACTGGACTGCAAGCGAAGTGGACGTGGTACGTGCAACCCTGTTGTTGGTCTACGCGGCGCGCAGAGCGTTGATCATGCATGGACTGGAGGGGTTCGTGCATGGCGCGGCGGAGGTGGTGTTTGCCTGCATGCGGGTGTGTATGCTGGAGCACGGTGTCGGTGTCGGGACTGGCGTGGAGGTGGAAGTATTTCGGGATGCAGGAGTAGAACATCTGATGGGATGGCTTCTTGAGCCCTTTACCGTGCGCGGACGCCCTGGCGGCCAACAAGGGTCGACAACCCGGATGTGCACGCTCGAAGACGCATCGGCGCCCTACCTCGGTTCGACGCCGTTTTTCCAATTTTATACAGACTTGGTGGCGTTGTACGGTGCAGTGTCCTTTGGGCACCGTACGTTTGCGGCGTTGGTGGTGACCCCGTTGGCGATGCACTACGCCGTGGACTATCGACGGGCGTTGTGGTGTGGCGGGGATGGTGGCTCTGGTGCGGGACAAACCGGTGGGGGAGCGGGCTTGGGGGACGTCGTGAGCAGCGTGCGCATCCCGATCGAGGACGTCATCTGTACGGGTACCGAGCCAGATGACCCGCGGGAGTACCTGTACCCGATCGAGCAAGACGTTGGGGTTTTAGGTGCGTATGTGGCGGCGTTGGTGTCGCGCGACGGCGGTGGGGCGGAAGGGTTCTTGAAGCTCTTGGCCGTGCACCACGTCGCGTGTACTGTATGGGGAGATTTAGATACGAACGTGGAGGGAAGTACGGATGATACGGAGGGAAAGGAGAAAAAGCTGGAAAAAGATATGGAGATGAAACGTCGGGAAGAGATGCGAGCGAGGTTGTTGAGAGCGGTGCTTGTGCGGGGGGAGATGGATGTGGTGAAGGACGTGGTGCTGTATCGGCAGTGCCCGCGCTCGCAGGGGACGTTCGTATGGCCACCGGGGTGTTACCGGGGCGGGGACGGCGGGGACGGAGGCACTGCCAGATGGCGAGAGGAACGATTGGCGTTTGTGAAGTTGACAATGGGAGACAGCGCAGCTGAGCGCGTGTGCGCCATTTTGACTTGATGTACATGGTACTACTAGGTCGAGTCTACATGTCATATAATCCGTCAAATACAGGAGCACTTTCACCTTGTCGCACACTCGAGAACACTTTCTATCACTCCCATGACATCCAACTAGGCCCTCTCAATCACTGTGGTGCAGGTGGAAGTTGTAGTGCCTCCGATCTGGACCTCAACCTGCGCAAATCCACGACCATGTGGATCGACGAGCAAGACTCGTAAGGACGGAAGAACCTACCCTGTAACCGTTCTTATCAACCGACTTCCTACTGCCTCCACTGTCATTCAACAACCCCTCCATTTTATCCAACAAACGCTGATCCCACACCCGAGGCTTACTCGTCAATTTAGCCCAGCAAGTGGGGCCATAAATAATAAAATTCAAAGGGCTCTGCCACCCAATAAAGATATCGGTGTCCCCAGCTGTGCGGTAGACTACTGCGCCGCGACTACCAAAAGGCGTAGCCAGGGGCGCGACGTGTGGCAGGAATGTCGTCCACTGACCGTTCTCGACGGTCGAAGCGGGTACGTCAATGTAGAATGATCCATGCCAGCTGTACTCAAATTGGGCCCTTATTGTATCCCCGCTGGCATTATAAAAGTGGCATAGTGTGCTGACGACCCCGCAACCTGCAACCATTAAAGCAATTAGTGGGTTGACTGGCATGCGACACACCTGACGCCAGTTCCGTAGTCACTCTTGAGTTTGTTGAGATGGTTGACGGCGTCGTTGGTGTCTTTGGGATATCTTCTCAATCGCTCCATAGCGACTCTGCTGCGATCCTTGGCTGTCAGTTCCGAGTCGGACCTGCCCCGGTATTGTGGAAGGGTACGAAGAAAGTTGTTGTCGATTGGAATACCGAAGTTCATCTTCCTGTTTCTTGGTGGACGATGGAGAGGGATCGAGAAATCCTATAACGGGCTGAGGGGACAACGTGCAAAACCCCATGGACAACGCTATATACCGTTCGCCTCGCTGTTGCCTCGTGCTCCAGGCTCCAACTGGCTGCCTTGAGATCGCCCTGCACTGGCAGCTGAGGGCATTACCTCTCGGACCTTTTATTCCCCAGAACCCACGCCGGCTATCTCCGGTGATTAGCTCGCTGTACGTCCTGTGCAATCTGCTGCCCGTTTGTTCCCACTTCGCACGCACGCTCGCCCCACCGTTCACCCCATCTTGCGCACATCACACCACCCGTCCACTCCCAATCACGCGTTCGCTTGCGGCGCCACTCGTCCTCACCTAGCTCATTCACCCCACCAGTCGCAGATAACGACAATAATGCCATCGATGACAGCGACAGGTCACCGTGTATAAAGTTAAGCTTGTTCACGTGGTCCTTGACATCTAAACTTTACATGGCATCAGTAACAGAGCCTGTTCATGTTACGAACAGCTTGAAAGAAATTTCTTGGCTCACTTCACTCGTAGAGAGCTTAAACGTGATCAAACTATGGTCTACTCGGCATTCTCTGTTCCTATCTTTTTTCTCGGCTCCAGATTTTGCCTTGCGCCACAGTATATCTTGCAGATGTGATCAACTTGTTGAGCGACAGCTACAAGGGGTGAAAGGGAAGGACGTCGCTGAGCGTTCACAAACATTGTTGATTCACACGTCATAAGTACAAAATAGTGAACGGATTTACCGAGGAGTGAAAAGCCATCGCATTCTTGTCTGCGAAATATCCAGGGCCATGAACTATCGGAGAGATATAATTGCTCGTTGATGACAGATCACGGTCTTACAATTTACCCAAAGCCTCCAGCTTCGCAGTTAACTCAACATGGTATGCCTTGATGTCATCCATGGATGGACTCTTTGCGGGCCAGCTTTCAGGAATAAAGACGAGGCCTTCCTTCTCGTTGGGCTTTGGGATGACGTGGAAGTGGACGTGGTCCACTTCTTGGTGTGCTAGGCGTCCGTTGTTCTGCGTCAAGCGTAGCTTGTGAATAGGACGGAGCTAAATAGAGGCCTGGAAATCTGGACAGACCTGAAGAATGTTGTAAGTATCGAGCCCCTGTGCTCGAGCGATCTTCTTGGCGATCGGGAGCGCATCAGCGAGATACTCGTCTGGTAGCTGGTGCATCTTTTCAGCATGGTCTGATCGTTTCATTTCATTGATCAATTGTGGCCGATTTGGAGAACCGAATACCTTTGGGGATGACAAGGGCATGGCCCCTGGAAACTGGATTGATGTCGAGAAAGGAATACCTAAGACGGCTGAGTGTTGAAGTTTGTTTGATGGAGTAGTTGTGATACACACGAAAGTTCAGTTTCGATGAGCTTGAAGCTGGGTACCTCGCCTGCGAGTTGATCATGATCACTTTGATAGAACTTACATGGCGAGGGCACAGACCTTTGATGATCTTGCAAAAGATGCAGGAGGCGAGAGATCTATGGCAACTTCTCAGCAGTACGGTCGACGGAGGGATATGTTATACTTTCCTTGCTGTTGCCATTGTCATTGTCAACGTCAAGGAAGAGGGTGACGCGAAACTCTGGCCATATACGGCGTGGAAGTTGACCCGCTGCCGAAAGCCGATCCGAAATGAAATTTCTGCATGCCCCGCCGTACGTACATAGGACTTCTGGTCCCGGGCCGTCGGAGCGACTTTACCAGCCTTGTAGCTAGTCTCTCCTTGGCTTACTGTAACACCAGGAGTTCCCAATATCACGTGACATGAATCTTACATGAATGTTATCGGGCGTTTTCGCATCGTCGTCATCGACGACAACGATGAGCTCGTTCGATTTCTCGCAATGGCCACCGCAATTCACAGACACACAACTCGCGGCTCTCACGCACCATGCCACCACCTTCGCCCTTGCACACGGCCTTGCCTACCTCCCACCCGGGTCTTCCCAACCACCTTCCCCCTCCTCGGTGGTACACGCCCCAATATCGCTCCTACCTACCCCTGTGCCCCGTGCGCTCTTTCAAAAAGCACAGAGATTGCAGTCTATATATAACGACCTATATGCACGCGTCGCCACAGACGACGACTTTCTGGATCGGGTCATGGGCGCAGAGGTGGGCGTCGGGCAGGCGGACGATTTCGTCAGGAGGTTGTGGAAGGGGTGGAAAGAAATCAGGGAGGAAGGAATCGTTCAGGTGACTAGTCCGTTGAGTCACGCATTGCCAGTGCGCTCAAAGATGTAGCCCTTGCATCTTGGTCTCTTTCGTTCAGACTACCTCCTCCATACCGGAGAGGGACACGCGCTCGGTATTAAACAAGTAGAATTCAACACGATATCCTCCTCATTTGGTCCACTATCAGACAAGGTCGCTGCAATGCATAGGTGTGGGTCATCGTAACAAGACGCTTGAAAGTTGACGAGACATGATTGGTTTAGATACCTCTACTCGTTGACGGATTACTACCATACATCACCTCACCTCAAGCCGGAGAACTTTCCCCCCAACGATACCCTTTCGGGTCTAGCGGACGGCCTCGCCAAGGCACACAATGCATATGGTGTATCAGGGTGGGAGGACCCCCGCCGTATTTCACTTCCACTCATACCTTTTCAGCGCATATATCTTGTTCGTCATACAGCCCAATGAGCGCAATGTTTTTGACCAACGTTGGCTTGAATACGAATTGTTGGAAAAGTGCGTTTGACCGCTTACATGCTCGTGATACTTATGCTGTTCAACCGCCAGACATGGCATCCGAGTCGTCCGCCAAACTCTCCTCGAGCTTGCAACCACCGCATCGCTTTCTGGTCCTTCCCGAACCCTCTTCCTCGCCGTCACATCCGTTTTCAATTCCCAACCGATCGAAATATCAACAGTCTACTTTCGTGCGGGATACGCCCCGACAGACTTTCCCACCGAGTCACACTGGGCGGCACGCCTCACACTTGAGCGGAGTCGTGCAATCAAGTGTCCGACTATACCCCTCCAACTGGCAGGTGGGAAAAAGGTACAGGAAGTATTGAGCCAACCTAGCGTCGTCGAGCGATTCTTTACCAAATTGGACTCGAGTGTTGTCACCTCGGCAGTGGTAGAACTTCGGGAGACATGGATGCCCATGTGGGCGCTCGATTCAGATAACCCACCCACTCTTTCCGCACCCTTTTCAGGTGTAAAGCGAAAACCGGGGGAACCCTTCGGGATGACCCGAGCACGTCAGCACGCCGATACGTTGGTGCTGAAACCGCAACGAGAGGGTGGTGGGAATAACATTTACAAGGGAGACATTCCTCCGTTTCTAGATCAACTAGCAGAAGAGGAACGAAGAGCTTGGATAGCGATGGCGTTGATCGTACCCCCAGCTCGGGTCGGATCGTATCTCTTGCGTGCCACGTCCAGTGCTGGAGGAACCGGTCAGAACGAAGATGTAGTGCAAGTAAAGCCGGTGCGCGCAGAGACGATATCCGAGTTGGGCGTATTTGGTTGGGCGTTATTTAGAAAGGACGAAGGCGCGAGTGTCGTATGCGAAGAGCGTGGTGATGTGGGATGGTTGATGCGGACGAAGGGTGTGGAAAGTAATGAAGGGGGTGTGGCGACTGGGTTTTCGGTGTTGGATTCGGTGGTACTCGTGGATGGATGATCGCAATCAGAGATGAATGGTTTCTGAATCATGCGAAGAAACGTTACTGCTGTGGCACATAGGTGTATCGCTGCTATCGTGTAATAGATTATTCTCTGCTTTATGGAAACCTGTGTTTGATGTAGGCTGGCTGTCAGGCGAACTTGAGGTCTCCGTTAATTACGATATAAATGAACGCGACGGATTTTATACGTAACGAGATCGTGATCGTGAGTACGCGTCGTCGAGATGACGTTGAGGTCACTCTAAAGTTACGCCACACCGTAACGGTGACTTACAACATGGCATGTATGGAAGAACTAGATAACAGCAGCTGACATTCGTGGGAGGCATTTCCAGGAAGCTATTCAGTGCCTCCGAACTCGACACAGCGCAACCGAGCAAACAACTTCTTGTTCGGATCATCGCACATGCTTACCAGCTATTCCAGCCTCTAGGTTTCACTGTGACTATCATGTCGCCGTCTGGCAGTGTACTCTTGGCCTTCCTGAGCATCTTGGGTCGCGTTCGGGCAGCACCAACGGTCACCCTCGACAACGCGACGGTGACGGGCGCCGCTTCGGGGTCCATCAACAGCTTCCTAGGCATCCCGTATGCCCAACCTCCGTACGTCGACAGATTCATCCGAAGGCCGTTTTCGTTTACATGATACGCCCTGTATCGAAACAGGACAGACAACCTCCGCTTCCGCTTACCCCAGCCATTGCCGCCATACATCAGCAACCTTTCCGCAGAGACATACGGTCCTGCGTGTCCTCAACAACCTGTTACCCACTTGCCAACTGACCTCCCAACCGGGACAGTCAACTATTTGACTACTTTTCTCGTCAACAATCTCACTGCTGCAGAAGACTGTACGGTTATTTTATAGCTTGTCGAAAGATGGTAGTAATTGACGACATAGGTCTGAATTTGGACGTGCTCACTCCTTATGATGCAACGCCAGAGTCAAAGTTGCCTGTGCTCGTAGTGAGTTTTCAGTTCTCTTGTTTATTCCGGTTTGATTCACCGAATATCGCGAACAGTGGATTTATCCTGGCGCATTCGAGTTTGGTAGCACGTCCACGTATGTGTCAGAATGCGTACACGGTCATTACATGTTCTTATGCGAACACAGACATGACGGTCATGCCGTCGTGGAGAAATCAATTTCGCTTGGCGTCCCCCTTGTGTATGTTAGCATGAACTTTCGGTGAGCCCGTTCGTACCCGTGACTCATGGCTGGACAATAACGACTCTCCACCATGAAATTGGTTGACCTAGTCAGAACGGTGAGCGTACAACCTCGAGCAGTGCGTCTTGTTTACCAATTGTTGTGTGTTCAGCGTTTGGGTTTCTGGCAAGTCGGGAAGTCAAAGATGCCGGAGTTGGAAATCTTGGTCTTCAAGACCGTATGTGTCCTTGTCCTTCCATTCGCAATCAGAACGCGTCACTGACTATTCCAGGACAGAGCGCCTCGCTCTCCGTTGGGTCCAAAAATACATTGGCGCGTTCGGAGGAGACCCTACCAAAGTAACCATGTAAGAGTATTCCCTTTGGACCGCTCTCCATAGCATGCCGACAAGACGCCTACAGCTGGGGATATAGCTCGGGTGCTATGTCTGTCGCTTTGCACATGGTGGCGAATGGAGGAAACTCTGAAGGCCTTTTCCGAGCTGCGTTTCTGCAGGGCGGGGGGCACATTAACGTAGGTGATATCACGCGTGGACAGCCCTATTATGATGCGCTCGTCGCAGAAACGGGGTGTTCTGGTGCGAACGACACGTTGCAATGTTTGCGCGAGGTACCATACAACGTGTTACTGAACGCAGTGAATCAGTCGCCGGGGGCACTTTCATACCAGGTACGTTTCTAGACGTTTGATGAAAGGAATGAAGTGAAGGATGAATGATAAATACCGTGTCCAGTCACTCAGTACCGCATGGTTCCCTCGCGTGGATGGGGTCTTCTTGACCGCGAACCCGCTGAATCTGGTACAACAAGGAGTTATTGCGAACATACCATTAATCAGTGGTATGTTGACGTCGGGCTCCCTCCAATTTCCCCTCTCTCTTCTGATAGAGCGCTTGGTTCACAGGGAATTGCGATGACGAAGGCACGATCTTCTCGTTGGGTAACATTAACGTGACGTGCGTACAGCAAGCAATTCACGATACGACTCAACCTTGATGCGTTTCCCCAGGACGGACGCGGAATTCGAAGAATATATTACAACGTACTATTTCCCTGGCGCTTCAAGGGACATGATCGCACAGCTGGCAAAGTATTACCCATCAGACCCCACCCAAGGGTCACCATTTGACACTGGTTATCTCAACACGCTCACTCCCCAATTCAAACGAATAGCTGCGATCCTGGGGGATTTTGGCTTTCAGGCTCCAAGACGGTTCTTGTTGCAGAATAGATTTGGGAAGCAGAACATGTGGACATACGGTATGTCGCACACTTTTGGCTGATGCATACTGGGTTTTGAGTTTCTTCCCTTCACAAAGTGAACAAACGCTTCAAAGTCGTTCCTATCCTTGGTTCGGTAAGTCACCAATGTCTGTTTTCTCGATCGTCCATTCGCTAACTGCCTTTGACAACGTCAGTTCCACGCGTCGGACTTGGTCAATGTCGATATCGGTTTGGATGTGGATTCTTACCTCGTCCGCTTCGTCACGAACCTCGATCCAAACGTTGGGCAAGGCACGGACCTGTATTGGCCCCAATACGATGCGACTAATCAGACAATGCTCGAATTCTCGACTGGATTGGTCCCGCAGACGCTGACAACTGATACTTATCGCGCCGAGCCGATAGCGTATGTGACGAAAGCAATGCTGGCGTATCCGTCATGATAGTGGTGTTTTTTCAATGAGTAAATGTGCCATCGGAAGTGACAACGTCGCTGCTTTTTGGTCATGGTGTTGTGTATGATGATGGGATCGTTGAGTTCGCGGGACGGAGTCAGATACATTCTTGAATGATCAGCTGTTACAAGGTGGACCAATGGTCGAGGGCGTTCAGAAGTTCAACGCGCACGGGAGGTTGGTCCGTGGGACGCGGAATTAGGACATGAATGTAGCCGGAACTCAGATCCCTGGTCTACGATGAACAGCCGTTTGCTGACTGCGACCTTGGAAAATGTCACCGTCAGAAACGTGCACGCCATTTCATGAGTCATCCGCCCCCGCCAAATCAGTGGTTTCACCCTTGTGTGTAACGAGCATTTTCCGTCGCGCGAGACGGTTGTCACAGTGATGGAATTCCGGAGTCGAAGCTCAGCGCCAGTACTTCATCCCAGAGGAACAATCAATCCATTGCCTATGCCCAAAAATCTCTACAACAACCTACTGTATTCAACTGAAATCCCACAGATGCCTCCATTAAAAGGAATGGTTCGTCAGTAAGGACGATCAAGGCAACCATTTTATTTCACGCAATGTAGCCGTTGATAGAAGGTGCCATGCACGTCGTGACAAGCGGCTGGTCGGACCAAGCTTCACCGTTCTCGGTCGGCGTCTCACTAAGAGTATACGTCGTCGCAAAGTTGCCAGCTGCCCAGCCAACATAGCCGAGGATGACTACCAATCCGAAGAATTGTCGATTGACGAGACCAACGAGGGAAAACAAACACACGCACCATCCGAGTTCTGAGCCATGTACCGGAGTTGTTGGCACATGTATTGTTCGCACGAGGCGGTGTTGCCTCCACCCGTCTCGGTGTTGAGCGCTTGGCGTCCGTTACAGCGTAACCATTGCGAAAGTGGTTCCCATGCCTCCGCAATGTTGTCGGTAGTGCAAGTGTCGCTCGTGCCGCTATGTGGTAGTACCCGACGAGAATCAGTGCCCTTTTCCGCATCTGGGTGTGCGATATACTCACGAGCTATCGGAGTCGAGATATTGGTGCACGTCGAAGACAAGGTTGGTGTGGCTCCCGTCGGGGTTGATGACGGCAGAAAGCGCAGCCGCGGAACCGTTAGAAACAAACGTTTTCGCTTTAGTGTAATTGTCACCGGGAAGGAGGACTATTTGTGTGGTGGCGCCAGCTTTACGAATGGCGGTAACAGCAGCCTTGGGATTCAACTTGGTACACTGGTACAAACCGTGATTGAAACTCCCTTACCTGAACTGTTTGAGCCCACAATGGAATCTATTGAAAGAGAAGAGCATCAGCCTTGGCCGTCGGTATAAACTATTGGTTCTGGTATGCTTACACTCGGGAGGTCATGTGGTTCATTCATTCTAATTAGCAGTTAATTGGAGCTCGACAATGCGAGGCAGGTCACTTACATTCCGAAAATGACTTTACTCTCACTGGCATAGTGGCTCGCCAACGAGCTCCAAAGGGAAGCAAAGACTTCGTTGGAAGGACCACCCTGACCGATGACCTACAACGATATCAAACAGTTTCTCTGAAAAAAACCGTAGAGACACACTTCACCATTCCACCTGGCGTAATTGTGGATGTCGACGATGCAGCTGGAACCGGTAGCTAAGCACGCCTGAACCAAGGTATCGTACTTTGCAAAGTATTCTTGATTAAGGGTTCCGGTAGCAACGTTATCGGTCAAGAACTGCCATGCGACTGGAAGACGGAAGATGTTGTACTTGTCGTCTTTTACAAAGTGGGTCATCTGAGCCGGGCCATCAGCACCGTAGTATTGCTTCAACGGGGGGTATGCTGCGCTCGCGGTGCCTGAATAACTTCAATTGGACCCGGTTATCATGGTGACGGAGGTATGGCTCACCATCACCGTTGGTATCCATTCCAAAGTCTATGTAAACAATGAATATCAGAGAGTTCAGCTCCAGATAGAATATACTGACCAAACCCAGCAATGTTCACACCGGCGTATCGAAATTTACCCGCGGATGCAGGGGGAGTTGTACTACATGTGCCCGAGGGGTTCGCGCTGGGGCTTGTAGCAGTGCTGCTTGTGCGGGCACTGGTACTAGTTGAGATTGCACTGGCACTGGTACTAGTTGGGGTTGCGCCGGCATTTGTGGTACTCTGGGTTGTGCGGGCATTGGTACTAATCTGGGTCGAGTGGGTACTTGTGCTAGTCTTGCTTGCACATCGGCCTGTAGTGGGCGGCGTGCTTGTATTATCTGTGACGGCGACGCACTGCGAATAGTCTAAATCCGAAATGAGAAAAACGTGAAGCTGGCCGGTATAGCAATCCCGGCTTACAGGGATTTTGGTAGGTGCAAACTGCACCACTGGCGCAAGTGGTGGCTCCGGTCCAGCCCTGAGAGTGTGGTTTTAGAGACCTCGTTATGAGACACGACATCGAGGTGGATTCCTTACTTTACCGCCACCTGTTGAAAATGGTTAGCTTGATGTAGAGCGGGAGTAGCCAAGTTACTTACATTGCGCATAGAGAGCAGCTTGCCCACGAACAGAGAGCGCAGTAACCCCGACAAATCCGAGAGCGTAGATAGCCTTCATAGCTTAGCTATATGAATAGGCCGTAGAAACGTTGATAGTCCGGGATCACTGGATGCTCCACATTATATACTTTTTAACGAGTTTCCCTGACGATCAAACTTGAGACGGTAGTTGCAAAGCGTAACACAGCGTAACACGCATTAAGTTACAATAACCGCGGAAACAAGCATGCGGTGCCGTTTGTTTCGGTCGAGAGGTAAGAGTTTAAAACCCCACTCTTATTACTGCATGCTCAAGTTTTCTGTCTCATCTTCGAGTCCGCTGGGTTGGGTGCCCTAGGAACAAGAGTTACGAGTTACGAAGAACAATGATGCAAGCAGTAAATACCTCGCCAAAGTTCAAGCAATGAAGAACGGCCAATGTGTGGACAAGGGATGCGGCTTCTGTCTGTGTGCGGAGTGGGAATGCAGTGTTGCATCTGACATAGTCCAGCCACTTCTGGTAACCAGACAGGATCTGCGTTTCACCTCTGAGACTAAATGATCTAACGCGCGACAGGTCGGACTTAGACAATTCATCAGAAACAGGTGCTTGGAGTTGCTACGTTACCATCTCGGGAGACCTTGCGGCCTCCAGGTTTCGAAAAGCTGGTAGTGTGACCACCCCTGCCAAAGATTGAAAAGTATCCGTCCTTGAGTGGAAATGTTGGAATTCTAGAATGTTCATGTATTGTACCATACACGAGCCACGGTAATACTAACATGAAGAACCGTGGGCTATAGAATGAATGCATGGCATGGATGGGAAAGGCGAGAGGAAGCACGAAGCGCTGTCCGGCTCCACGAAAGGCCCTAGGCTGGAGGCGAGCTGCGAGGGTGGGTTGGATCCCACCATCTCGCAACGCAACCCACGGCGATGATGGTGGCGAGTCACGACCGATTGAGAGATGGCAAAGGGCATGATGGGCGGGTGAAAATCTAAGCACAAGCTACACTGTGAGGAGCGCGCGAGCGAGTGGTGCAAGAGGAAGGAGCGCACTGCGCCACTTTACCACGCTTTTGCCGAGGGCAAAGCCCCACTCAAACTGGCGGCTCCGAGATACGAGTGGAGTAGTGAGTAGTGGAGCAGTTGAGTTGAGCCGGAAGATAGAAGGCAATGTGCAAACTACCAGTGGAGAGCGGGTGCTTTCGTGACCATGCGGCTTCCAAACTTCGAAGCAGCTATTAGTGCCATGACTAGGTACCCTGCCATGACTTTGAAACTGTCCGAGTGTCGGTGGGTGGTGAGTCCGAGCACAGGTGACCAGTTGGAGAATGGGTGCTTTCTTGTCAACCATCTGGGTCCCTCCATAGTCCAATGTCAGCGCTACCAGAGCTGTGCATGTGGATTGGAGGATCCTAGGAATCGAACACCTTCTGGTCGCTCCCCCGTCTCGTGGGCATCGGCACCATACACATTGAACGCATGCCAGTGTGCCAACTCATCCTGGAAGATCTCCGGTTCGGCTCATATGTAATCCCAGCAAGTTGCTGACGAAAGGTCGAAGGCCACGGGCACAGATACCAGGCTTTCCGGAGAGGATCTGAGTTGCGCAGACTCCGATAAACTAATTGAGTCACTGATCATGGTGGGTTTGGAGACATGGAATTCATTGTGCAAAGGCACCTGTTTAGGTATCGTGAGTTGCCCCACATTCAAACTAGAAAAGACATCCCAAAACAAAGGAGGGGTGCATAGCGCAGTGGTAGCGCGCATGCTTTGCAACCGCTGTTGGGCAACCGGCAACGAACGTGTATGAGGTCCAGGGTTCAATCCCCTGTGCATCCAGATTTTTCTTTCTTCTTCCGACGGTCCGCTCAGTGTGATCGGTAGGCACCGATAGGTCCCGCCGCGGCGTCGATGCACATCTCTGCGTTTAGAGCAGTGGTCTAAGCAGATCTATTAGGCAGAGTGTACGGTAAGCGTCTGCTTGCGTTCAATGATTCCTGACGAAGGCAAATACGCATTGTATGGCTCATCGACTCCGAGGATCCACACCTTCGTCGTTCGACACGTCGCGCATTGCGTCATCATCTACACTGCACGTTACATCATCCTTGACCTCCACCACTCGCTTCTCTTCAGTCAATACACTGCTATCTCCGTCAACTGGGAGCGGTTCAACGTCTGGATCGGGGTCGGTCAGTGTCAATGTCGAACCCTCAGCGTCATAGAAATCGTGGAGCGTCAAGGGACGCATGGCGAATCCCTGGACAGGATCAGATTAGTAAAAATGAGTGCCATAGAACAGCGGTCAACTGAGCTCACCTCTTCTCCCACTTTCTTGATCGCTTCCTCGTCATGCGCCATCTCTCGCATGCATTCGCGCACAGGTACCATGGCAGCGCTCCGACAGAGTTCGCGCAGGTCCGAACCCGAGAGGCCGGTTGTCTTGGCTGCGAGCACGTCAATGGTTAACGAAGGATCGAGTTTTGTGTCCTTCAGCATCTACAAAGTCCAAGGGTTACTCTCCACGGCGGATATAAGTATTGAAAAGAGATTCGTACCAAGGATAGTATCTTGAACCGCTGCTCTGCATTTGGCAGAGCAACGGCAAATCGTTTCGGCATCCGACGCAAAATAGCTGGATCGATGTCCATAGGTCGGTTAGTTGCTCCGAGGACCATTATCCGGTCCTCTCCTGAGGTCAATCCATCCCACGATCTGTCATCCACGCCTCAATCAAGGTCTCTGAGTAAAAGAAACAGCAGCGTACGTCATGAATTCCGCCTTTATCATGCTCATCACCTCGTGGTCATCCGTTCTCCGCTCCCTCAAGAACGTATCTATTTCATCCACAAAGATGATCGTCGGTTGCATCTTTTTAGCGAGACTGAACAGCCCGGCGACGAGTTTGTTTGATTCTCCAAACCACTTGTTGGTGAGTACTGATGCGGGAATGTTGATGAATGTAGCCCCCGATTCCTTGGCAAGGGCACGCGCAAGCATGGTTTTACCGCAACCAGGAGGTCCGTAAAGAAGAACCCCTTTTGGTGCTGTGAGGAGTGAAGAAGACGCCGTGAAAAGGTGTGGGTACATTAATGGATATATCACTGATTCACGAAGAGAAGCAATGATGGGCTCAAGGCCACCGATGTCTGCATCACCCAAAGTGAGTTTACTCAACCACCGAAGGCACAGATAATGGTCTACCTTCAAAGCGTACTTGAATATCATCGGGGCATACGACTTCCTTTGATATAGACACTATATGTATTTCATTCAGTTAAGCACAGGTAGAAACAAACGGAGATGTGCACACCTTCGTATTCGTCAAGTTTGAGTCCTTTCTTCCCCAATCTCGCTAATATTTGCGCGCGATGTTTCTCTGTTTTCTTATCCACATGTTGCTGACCGATGAACCACTGTTAAGGAGTAAGAGAAAAGGACAACGAGCGGGATGTACGGTACACACACGGTAAGCGTAATGCGCAGCGACCTTGAGGAAGTATGCCAAAGGTTTCAAAGTAAATCAATAGGCGTAACCAGGATCACATGTTTATTATCAACGCACCTGCGTCACTATTAGTAGTGCGACTGGAACACTGAATGGTCAGTAACCAGTCATCTCTGGACATGAAAGCATCTGCTCTCTTTTCGAGAAAGACAGAATGGGGTACACACCGTTGATAACGATTCGTCTTGCGTTTAGCTGTGGTGACATGGTTGGTTGAATGTCGAGCGAAAAATGTAGGGCTGCAAGAAAGGGTGGTCCACAGTGACTGAGTCTACTTTGTTGTGTGTGTAGAATGTAGGTGAGAGGTGCAGAGAAATACTAGTGGAATGCTTTGTGCAGGAGCTGCGGGAAAGCTTCCCCGGTACGGCCTCGGCAGCGATGTTGGTGGATGACAGAGAATTTGTCTATAAAAGGAATGACTGCCCTCATAACTGATCCCACGCTACCACGATTCCACCAACCTGAATGCAGTACGGTACAAGCATGGGAGGAAGTATACCGAACAAATAACGAATGCTTTCTCGGATTTACTACGGGAAAAGGTACTCATGTACTCAATTAGTGTGAGGACAAACCACGTGCTTCGAATCAAAGCATTTATTAGGCAGTCAAATAGCCGCAACCTGTTCACGCGCGAACGAATCCTAGACTGATACGATGATCGAGGTACACGACGAATCACGGCACCAATGTAAGCACAACTCACATTTGTTGGACTCGCCCGACGAGCCCTGCATTGTGCCCGTCGTCAGAGATTGATTTTCTTATAGCTTTCAGATGTGGTGAGTTCAGTTCGGTTCTTACTTGAGACATTTGTAGGTGGACCCAATAGTCAAATATGTGTCACTACAGAACTCGCCGATTGCGAAAACTGACGCTTCCTGAATGGCTGTAATTTAGACCGTGTCCTTATTCAAGAGGAAAGGAGACGACAAGATGTTGCACTACGGATCGGCACACCGGGCGTGGATTCGCTTCAGGCGTTGAACGTCGTGCTTCAGGCTCCCTCGTATGGATCTGTTCTCCTTAGAGACAACACCAACATTCTTTGTCATCTCTGAGTATAACTAGTACTCTCAGAGATCCTGTCCGTTATAACGCAACACTCACATGACTCACCCACTACGCCATTTTCGGAAGCAAATACATTGGAAACGCGCTACAATAGCTAGTCAAAACTGATGGACTTTCTGTGCGAGTTAGGGCCAATGTTCATAAACTGTCGCGTTGCTGTGATAAGTCAGCGACGCATATGAACTATTGGGTAGATGCTTACACCGGAAACATGCTGACTGTACCTCCAATGTTACCAGAAAGAAGTGTAGACAATTTGTACTGGAAAGCCACCCCCTGCTCACAACTATTACCCTGATACAGAAAAGCGACAGTTCCTTTGGTCTTGTTACCGATTTCGACTTTAAGGTTGGAGCCCCAGCTGGCCGAGAGGGAGCACTTATTCTGACTATCAGTTGAATTGTCTATTCTATGTCGACTACTTTCTACTGCTACTTAACTTTTTGGCCGACCATGCAAAGGATAATAAGGTTGGAGCATACCGCACCGACAGTTCAAAGCTATACACCGCCAACATAACCTTTAACAATGTCTGCAATGTAGGTTGGTCAACAACACACTCTAACCTGTCTATACTAATTGAGTGGCCCTCATGTAAACGCTCAACTTTCCTGGAGGATTCTATCTTATTCCTTTGGCAGGGAGCGTAAGCGTTGCAAATATCAATGGTTCTTTAGTCGAAGGTACCCCCGTCGAAATCAATGCTGATATTGTCCGGGGTGGAACCTTCGTGGTGCAAAAGAACCACAAGGGGAAACATGGTATGTCAATCGTACCGAATCTTCAGGCCAGAATGTTCGACCGCGCCTTTACCAGAAAAGCTGCTCGTTACCTTGCCATGAGTTCGGACGACACTGTCAACCGGACTGAAATTCATACTTCAATAACTTGCAGGTTTGAGTCGGTTGTGTCTGAACGGGTGTATGAAACAGGTTGTGTCCACGAAGTTGGTGAATGTATAGTAACCGAACGAAGCTTAAGCGTTTGTGTGCGGATGAGATAATGGCATTGCTATTGTGCTTCCAGTGGCTTGCAGCATGTCACATCAGCGAGACCATCTACTCAAACGTTGGCCAGCTACCTTCCGTCATCGTATTCATATCTAGTCTTGACTGATCCATCGGGCAAACGAACGAGGGTACCAAGGCTGTATTCCTCAGTGAGATCCAATCCTGCAGTACATCACTGTGTCTGGCTTTCCCGAATTCTCAACGACTTGAAAACAAGGAACTTGTGAGTTCGTCTCGCGTCAGGTGGCCTCACTTTGGGTCATGGTCGTCATTCCGGATCTACTATCTATCAAAGGGTTAGTCGTTGATGTCGAGACTTTCAAAGTCCCTGCTAAGTATCTCGCGAAAAGCATGCAAGATCGGAGGCTTGGTTTGCGCGGCGGTTGTCGCCTTGCTATCGGTGCATGGTTTCGAGGACCTTGACAAAAATATCAGTACCGTTGTCGGCGCGTCGTTGGGTTAGAGCTCTCACCGTGGTCTACCAGGATAGAGATGAGGCCTTTCGGGTATTATTGCATCTTCACAATTGGCGGATACATTGTAGATGGATCGAACACATGCGTCGCAGAGGTTTTTCGCTGCGACTGAGCAATACAAATGCGAGTGCGGCGCGAACCAAGGGACTGAGCCGCGCTCGAGTGAACACGGGGACTTAAAGGGTGAGAGAATGCACCTTTTTCGTTTCAAACGCGAGAGGACAATGAGCAACTAGGTGGACCCATGTTGATCTTCTGCGACAGCATTACGCCGTCGGTCGTCGTCGTCGAACGACGTGAGACTTGGATCCATGACAAGAGTGCTGCGTCACTCAACTCTGAATTCATGGTGGGAGATGAGAGGCATGCTGCAGAGAATCAAAATCAGAACCACATCCGGGTCGCAGGAGAGGCCGAGTACCAGTATGGAAGAGAATTTCCCTAAGCAGGATACCCCCAGGGGCTCCGGCAGCACATGCAAGACACTGGGCCGTCATCAACCCGTCATCAGATGAGAGAGCCACGGATCAACGAAATTTCCATCATTGGGAGTCGGCGAATCGGGAGTGGGACATGCAACCGAGAGAGCAGACGTAGGGACTTCTACCACCCCATTCAACGAGGCTGCGAGTTCATGACGGCCTGTGGAAACGCCTACACACCAAGGTAATTACACCGTCTCTCCGTGTGGTTGATCATGCTTCTGAGCAAACTTAAACGCGGTTGTCCGGTATCCTGTACTATCCGATACGACGACCAAGGGACGCTTTAGACTTCTTGCCAATGGCGGAAAAAGAAGTTTGGATCCGAGTCGGAGGTGTCGGACTAGCGACTGGTGACTGGTTGAAGTGGACCTGTTTGGAAGTTGTTAACCTTATTTACCCAACTCCACAGGAACTCGAACAGTCAAAATTCACTCATGGGCGCTCATTTCGACCACCCATCCTTTTTCCTCGTCTGGCCCCCTCGCTCAGCCCCACGCCCTGGTTAACGGATGCCAACCATACAAAGTGTGTAGACATTCCTATGTATTCCAGCCCTCAGGCTCACCACGGAGTATACTAGATGACTCGAAGCCGCTGGAAATCGTTTGCACCGTGACTGGCAGAGTCAACTCACTCGCCTTTTTCCCGGACGGGACAAGTCTAGTGGCAGGGTGCAGTGATGGAACCATTCATCATCTGCGTGTTAGCGACGGGACGAAGCTGGGAACGACGATGAAGGCAGACGGCTCAGTTCTCGCCGTCGCTATCTCCAGTGACGGAAAGCGGATCGTCAGCGGCGGACAGGATTGTAAAGTCACAGTTTGGGACGCAAAGACGCAAACAAGGGCCGTCGAGTCAACACTGACCAGCGAGATATGGGTCAATGCACTCGACGTCTCACCGGGCTCGACAAGATTCGCCACCGCGTCGAGCGACTTCGCAGTGAACATCTGGAGCTTGGCGACAGGTCAACGACTTGTTAACCCGTTGAAACACAATAATCGCGTGGAATGCATCGCATTTTCACTCGACGGCGACCAAGTCGCTACCGCTGGTGCCTATGACTCCTTGCGCATCTGGGACAGTCGCGATGGTGACTTGCTCATCGAGGTCCCCGGTCTCTTTCCTGAATCTCTGGTTTGGTGGCACGATGAACGTATCTTGGCGTCAACACAGTCAACGGAACGATGGGTCGATACCCTCTCTGGGTCAGTACTTCTGGAACTTCCCCGGACTGGTGATACAACTACGAAAGTGCACCTCGCTGTTTCGCGCAAGCGCAATTCCTTGGCTATCCTCGACGGGCGCATCGCGCGTTCGTGGGATCACACTACCCAGGCGTGGAGCTCTACCGCATACAAACTCTGCTACGATGGGTGTTCCATCGCTGTCTCAGATAGCCACCATCTTGTTGCAGGTGGAGAAGATGGAATTTCCATCTGGAATCTTCCCAGAGTTCCTGAAGACACAGACCTTGTGCGTATATCCTCTCCCGACCATTTCATTTAGTGATAGGAATGCTTCGTTATCTAGCACCGAAATGGAGTCGTAAGGATGATTATAATGTCGGGCGCTACAACGCATCTGATTATTCTTCCCCATCTCTTTCGACAGTTCATGCATCTCCCTGCTGGAATACAAGGGTTGTGGTTACACGGAGAACTGCATTCTGCATCAGAAATACTTTCTCGTGACATCGTGTTGAGCGGAAAGTCTTCTCATGCGCACGCTAACCGTGCCCTCGTCCAGGCGCGTTTGAAAAATTGGAGTAATGCACTCGCTGACGCTGAGATGGTAACCAGTCTCGCTTTCTCTCAGTACGTGACACTGAAAGACATTCATTGTCAGTCAATCGATGCCCGGTTATCAGTTATAGGATGCATCGCAAAAAGTATCGCACTCTGTGGACAACACAAACATGAGGATGCCATGCAGGCATTTGACCTTGCATTCGGTTGTTGCGGCGCGGAACAAGTGAATTATCTGTTACTCGTCAAGGTTTGCATGGTGTACCGATCGTGTTCCGATGACTTATAATTTCGTGTCAGGCAGTCGTCTTGTTCCTTGCTGGGCACCGTTGCCACGCTACTGGTCGTGTGGCTGACTTGATCAAGTCTTTACCTGGTAAATTATCGTACTACCATGTTATTCAGGTAGGCTGCAATTGTTCGCTGCAAACGCTCTGCTTATACCATGTAGGCGCACATGTCTGTTCTCCTAGCAGAATCCGCAATTGAGTCGCATGACTATGATCATGCGATACAGCTCTTGGCATCGGCGCCAGATCCCGGAGAATTTTCCCAAGTCTCTGAGTTGCTGACCATTTCGCTGGTACGGTCTATCTCATGATCATTAGTATGGGTATTGAATGCCTAGCAAAGATAACCGGCTGGAATTTCGGCACTCTTAAATTTAAGCTCTATCAGAAAAAATGTGAAGCGATGTTCGCCGCGGGTCTTACAGCAGATGCAGTAGCATCCTTTCTACAAATGAACCTAGGTGCGGAGATGAAATCCAAAAAGGAAATGCAATGGGTTACTGGTGAGGGCGGTTGTAACGTTTTTGTTTCAATATCCTGGACGTCGCGCAATAGATTTCAAGAAGCGATGCATGGATAAATTAAACAAGCTAGGTGACAGAGCCATGGGTTCTGCTACACATCACGACGCTGTCGCCCATTTTTCTTCAATATTGGCCCTAGATTCCTTGTCAGTAGATGTGTTGATCAAGCGGAGCAAAGCGTATAGCACGATTGGTGATTGGGAGGCTGCTCTAAAAGACGCAAACACAGTATGTGTGATTTTTTATCTCACAACTAGTCAATGACACGCGTTATAGGTAATCGCTCTTGATTCATCACATCCTAGAGGTTATGAGCGGAAACATGCAGCGCTGCATGGTGCTGGTCGTTATGACGAAGCAGTCGAAACACTGAACGAGATGTTTTTGAAGCTCGGACAACCAAATGATTGGCAAGCCCATGGTAAAATCTTTTTTGGATCGCTTGGAACACTGTAACGAAGTTTGATGCTGGACAGAACCACGCGATCACTACGTGAATCCATCACACACGATAGCGGCCATTCATTGCTCTGCGAAAGAGATCCAACGTGATTTCCCGCTCATCCTCATCGACACCAAGAACGGTCACCTCTGTGACGAACAAGAGCGAATACGCATGTTTGAAGCGGATACAAAGTTTAAGCAGCTTGTTTCATCGATGGGGTTACAGTTCGATAATGTCGCTATCGACCAGGCAGTACAAGAATTCTTTCGATATGCTACGTTCTCCCATACGTGGGAGGGAGACGAGCCACTCTATCATGATATCCTCCAGGGATCCATACACGACCTCGCAGGATCGCCCAAGCTTATGAAACTACTCATGTTCTGCGCGGTAGTTCGGGAAGCGGGATTTCGCTGGGCATGGAGTGACACTTGTTGTATCAACAAAGCGGACGGTGCAACATTACAAGAATCCCTCACTTCGATGTTTCAATGGTATCACGAGTCCTCTCTCACAGTCGTTCACCTCAAGGGCGTATTCTCCGATTCGGAGCTTGGAGCTCTGGAGGAGAGTCTGTGGAATACCCGTGCCTGGACCCTACAAGAATTCTTCGCAT
>JBBPMO010000231.1:0-35689 GCA_038090315.1 Xanthoconium stramineum | reverse complement strand
TCACTTGTGTTGCATACGACCTACCATTACAAGGATTTATACAGATTTTGGTATTGGGACAGTAGACAAGATTTTATAAGCATCTTATAACATAATTGACAAATCCGTGATGCTGGCACGCACAATTACTCAAGTTTTACAAAAGAACTCCGCGTTTCTATCATCGTGACGTCGAAATCCATACCACATCGAACCGATTTTCATGGCACACCCAAAGCAACCACTCCCCGCCATCCAGCGCGCAGCCCAGATACAGACCTGTGGCGAACCACTGGCCATCCTCTCTGCACACCCCGTTCCAGATCCCACCCAGCTCCAACCCAACGAATGCCTTGTCAAGATCGAGTATGCAGGCGTCTGCCAAAGCGATCTTCACGTTCGCAATGGCGATTGGCTACGCAAACCTACGTTGCCACGCGTCGGGGGACACGAAGGCGTGGGCACTGTTGTGGCCATCGGCGATGGAACCGTAGAGAGCCCGGTCAGCTTGGGAGACAGAGTCGGACTCAAATGGCTTGCCCGGGCGTGCATGCATTGCGAAAACTGTTGCATGGGAAACGAATCGAGTGAGTACGGTCCCTTGGTATCTAACTGAGGAAGCATAGGCTGGTGGCGAATGAATTGATGGTTGATGGATCTTGGCCCCGTCGCTTCCGTCTCTAGGTTGCCCTTCTCGACTTCTTCATGGCTTTACCGTTGATGGCACCTTCGCGGAATATGCGGTATTTTGGTGATCACCAGCCGCGTTTTCCATGTTCTGAGTAATCATTATTTCGCTTGAAGGTCGCATGGACCTACTATGTCACTCCTATCCCCGAGTCCCTTGATGGCGCAGCCGCGACGTCCATCCTCTGCGCTGTAAGCACTTCTCACACCCTTCCACCGTTCCTACCGCCTAACCATCAAACGTGCGCATCGCAGGGTCTGACAGTCTACAAAGGTCTTAAACGCATCAACGCACCCTCCGGCAGCTGGATAGCAATTCCGGGCGCGGGTGGTGGTTTGGGTCATCTTGGTAATCAGAGCCCAGTTTCTATATTTGCACTAGATCTCTCACGTCGAACCTATTCCAGCGATCCAATACGCCGTCGCGGCGGGTCACCGTGTTATCGCCATAGGCATGTCTCTTCAGCCTACATGCGTACATAATCTCTCGGCTCATCTGATACTCGCGCACGTCCACAGATAGCGGAGACGAGAAGCGTAAACTGTGTCTCGCCCTCGGCGCCGAGAAATGGGTAGACTTCAAAGAAAGCGGGGACGCACTCGTCAAGGACGTCATCGCAGCCACTGATGGGCTCGGACCGCATGCGGCCCTCATTTCAGCTGGCGCGGTCAGTGCTCTCAGCACCTTTCACATCCATACTCGCACTCACCACTGAGGATCGGGTGGTATCTATGTCGTTGATTCACGTCTGCAATCCCAACGTCCTGTCTACCATGTTTTCTAGGCTGCCCCGTATACCCAAGCGTGCTACTACGTCCGGCCGACGGGGACAATCGTCTGCATGGGGGTGCCAGCAACCGCGTCGTTCCAAGTCCCATTTGAAATATTGATCGGCAAGGTACATATAATATCCCCTTCTTGTCCCCGCATGCCACTGCGACTAATGGTGCTCAACTACACCAGCAACTCAGTGTGTTCGGAACCTCCATTGGGTAAATGAGTTACCATACCCATGGACGACAAACCCAGACCACTTACATCCCTTTTCTTGACATACATAAAGGTCCCGGCAAGATGCGATCGAGGCTATGGAGATTGCCGCAAGGGGAAAGGTGGTCTGTCGTTATACCCTTCGAAGCCTGGAAGAAATCGAGACGTACGCACGAATCCTATTTTCTTCATCTGTCTGTGCTCACGAAGCCCGTGCTTTCCAGCATCTTCGATGAGATGAAGCGGGGTGAGATTGCCGGGCGGACGATTCTGAAGATCTGATACGTGAGATTTTGAGGGCCATCCGGGCCACCAAGATGAGTGTGAGTGGATTAAACCGAAAGAACGTGGTAGTTGGATTTCGTATTCGTTTTGTTGTATTATATATCAAATGCTACCTGACCCCAGACAATCAGCAGACACAATGGGCGTTTGGTCGACACCGTGTTAACATGTTCATACGTGGTCGTTAGAAGTGCAGGTAAAAGTGCGTAGGGAAAAGAAGAACACTGATTAAGATAACCTTGCTTTACTATACGCATCCAGCGCATTGCACACGCACGGAAGTTGCCTCCGCAGACGATTGATCTCATTCCGATACCCCTGTGTTGCAATTACCCACCATCAACATATCAACATAGCCCAAGATAAAATAATGGCCGCTCGTCAGGACTTTTCGAAACATACCGATACATGGATGTGGCGACTCACCCGGTTTGCAACAGACTGTCCGTCCTTCAAATACACGACGAAAACGTCTTGCGCTCTCGCCAACTATTATTCGGGCAGAGTTCACCATTGATCAGCACGACTCCCAACGGCAAGAGGGGAAGAGATCCCACCTCGGCAAAGACGGTGTCAAAAATGTCGACATGGCTCGCAAACGCGCGGAGATCACGCACGAGCGTGTCCACATGGCCGGTGAAGGCCGGCGATTCGGCGTACTCCATGGGCGCACAGAGACATTTGCGTTCTGGAGGGTTTGACGGCGCTGCGCGGGGACTCGTCTCCTGTTCCGGAGGCGGTGGCGCTTGGGGTGAGGGACTGACGATCCATGAAGGTAACAAGGTCTGTTCTACTATCCGCTCAAACTGCAAGGTATAATCCCTTGCGATGCGTTAGGTGAAGCAAAGCGGGACTGCAAAAAAGAAACCTTACATGCAAGTCCGGGAGATCACACCGAAGGACGCAGTGACAGTGGAGAGACCGCTCATAGGCTCAGAACGTGGCACGACAAAAGGCTGAAGATTGGTTCTGTTCTCAGCATCGTTCTGCGAGATATACTATGACTCACGGTTTTCAATTTCCTAGAATGAACCCTGTCAGTATACGAGGTTCCCATCGACGAGGGTGAAATTGTATCGTACCGTGCCGGCCGTGTACCCTTGATCGCTCTTCCCCCAGACTGACTCTGCCTCCGCCTCTTGGAGGTGAAAGCACCCGATTCCGAGTGGATCGTATGACGAAAATCCTCTAATTCTTTGACGAGGGCATCGAAGGAAGACTTTTGTTTGGTTGCTGAATCTCTCTCTTGTTGCAGCATCTTGAACACATGGTAACAAGTTACTATTTTGTTGCGCCTCGGCAGAGACTCGTGAATCAATGCTTACTTTGGACGAACTGGACAGTTCTTTGAGTCTGTCTCGGACCACCACATCTGGTTCGGACAGGAAATCGAGAACGACCTCGTTGAAATCTATATCCCATGGCGTCAACCGTCTGCCCTATTGAAACGATGCTCGAAGTGGTCAAAAGTAATCACCTTTAACGGCTACAAGGGCGACACCTGCAATATTCCTCGACTCCCAAACCAACGCCTCGAACCTCTATAAACGGGTGTCTTTCAAACAACGACCTGCAGCAGAGTGCTCAAAGGGGCGAACCTGGCAAAAAATGACCGCATGTTCTTGGTACTCAAACTTGGCTCCCATAGATGCGACGTCGCGAACGTCTTTGAGACGCGAATCTAGTGTCTGTCCGTCTGAGATGAGCGCCAAGATTTTGGCAGCGAGGTGGTCAGAGTGGTTGAACGGTAATGCTGCCTCGAGGGATTCTGAGACGAGCGGCCTGGTTCGCTGATTAGTGTGCTAAGTGTAGGAACTTCAAGAGGCGGGACATACACCACCAAAGGGGCCTTTACGACAGCAGAGTACGGAGGGGGGCTATCTTCGGCCATGGAGACAATGTCGTCGAAAGTCGATGGGTTGGGTAAGGGGCTGAAGCGCAAAGAGTTCATTTATGTTGCAGAGCTCAGATCACGGGCAATCAGGTTACCACACTGCAACCTCCTGCTGATCGGATGCTTGAGAGCACATGCACTCCACCAAAACTGCATTTCAAAATGGGGGGGAGGGCGTATCTGCATAATGTGATGTTCAATAACACTGATGCCTGCCTTCATGCATGTGCAACGTTAGACGCCATGTAATGTGACCAAGAAACCAGATTGTGCGTGAGGCCGCCTTGAGGTTTCCAAGATATCGCACTGTGACTGTGATTAGGAAGCACGTAAGTTGATCGCCGCGATATACGCGTCTCTGTGGTCTCTGTGCTCCAAACCCCCAAGAGAAATGTTTGACTATTGGACTTGAACGCCACGTTTCAAAATGATTCGCGTGAGAGAACATAAGCCCATGTTTTGTAGATATGAGGTTGAAGAAAAGAGTGTCTGTCCCACTCTGCCGTAAAGTTGGCGTAAGTACTTAACCGCCGTATGTCCGAATTTGGTTCCGCAGTTGGTCTCGGTCTTCGAAAATGGGCGCCCATCTGTGATGCCTTTGGGCCTTGTGGGGGTGTTTGATAACTGCCATCGCCAGCTCCCAGTCGGATTAATTGGTCCTCCCAACTAATCACAATTCTCGAAGCATCCTGCAGGGTGTTCACCACACAGCCTGGCTGCATCACACTCCGACGTACACTGGTGGATATAATGCCCGCCGTCAACGGGCCCATGGACAAACCACCCAACACTCACTTTTGAACCCATGGCTACTTCGTGCGTCTTGTATCGACCACACAGAACCAGTTACCTGTACACCCAAAGTTCGACTCGGCATTGGCAACGCGCCAGCCAGCCAGTCGCAGCCCAGGAGGCGTTCGTGCCGAACACGAACCTTCGAGCGACTCTTCAAGACCTGACTGATGTCGTTCGCGAGCTTCCAACTGAAGAGGCACTTTGTCTAGAGATCGACAACTTGTGTACGGCGGCCCTCACTATAGACGAAGCCTTCTGCGATATCGGAAGAAAGTTGACTGACACAACGAAGGAGCAAAACAAGCGCGTCGACCTCTCTGATACTTGCCATACTTTAGAAACTCGATGGAATGAACACCGTCTGGTAGGCTCTTACACTTACAAAATGTATAAGGGACTTAGCCGAGACTTAGACGTATCAAAACTTGCTCTGGCGTTCTAGGGAGTTTGCTGGGGAAGCGCAAAGTGTTGTCGACGGTACGGCGCGCGGTTTGTCGTACTCTGCATCCGAATTTACCCCGACCTTGCTAGACTTTCGCGAACTGGTCTTGCCTTCGTTGAGGGATCGGGACAGGACCCGGTCAGAGAAGGAAGAAATCATCCGAGAACAAATCCAGGTGAATCCTACCTTCAGATCATTTCCTCGTTCTTACCTTGATCTAGGTATTGCAGGACACATCGCAACCATCGCAGCAACTATGTCAAGAATGTGAGCGGTCTCTGGATTCTGCCGAGTTCCTTCCCGCTTAATCGACGTGGTCGAAGTCCTTGACTTTGGTAGAGCTCTAGATACGTACATCGCTGAGTTCTCTCGAGTCGTTGAAGGTCTCGGAATCGGCGATCAATCTCAGAAGGTCGACAAACTGGGGGGCAGATTGCGCTGTGCGAAAGCCTCTATGGAAGCGTGAGTCAATGTACGTTGCATAGTGTTCCAATCTCTTACCACCTTGTCTTATCAGTGTCAGTCGAGAAGTGTGTATTCCAACGTGTCGCCAGCGTGTCCTAACGTAGTGGACAGGTGAAAGAATTGGGATGGAAGTTCGCTGCGGACGTTTCTGTCGCCGGTATCGCGCTTTTGCTTGCATTCGTGATCCCTACCTTGTGGGGAAAGCTCGTCGACATTGCAGTGAGGGAGCCAATATGTCTGGAATACTAGCGAACTCATTTCCCTCCTCAGGCCATCGGTATCGATTACATGAATGTCAAACACTCCGGACTTCAGTTCCTCGAAGCACGGAGGCGGAGCTGTTGTAGGTTTTTCAGGATATATGCGTCATAAAATCACTTACATGGGCTGGATGTTCAAGTGGCGGTCACAGAATACGAAGCGGTCAAGGCTGACTACGACTTTGAAAATGCCAGTCTCGGCCAGATGATGAAACTGGAATCTGTCCTCAATGACGCGCGGCTACTCGTTGCGGACGTAACTACGAAGTTAGGGCTATTTGCGAGCGTGTGGGCTGCGGTGGGTCCCCAGAACTTGCAGAAATTGGGTGACACGCTCACTCGTATCTTCAGATTACGGCAGATATACGAAAATTGAAGAACTCACTTCATCGTGCGGAAGATCCCACGTCCCTGGTAAGAATATTGGGCACCTGACTGGAGAGCCGACCCGCTCATGCTGCCTCTGCATTGACGCAGTTGTTCGTCCTTCGTGTCAAGAGGCTGGAGAAGATGTACGGATACCTCAGTCAAGCACTTCGTCGCTACCAAACCACGGTTCTGCTTCCTCGGCAATGAGCATATGGTAGAGAGAAGAGATTAGTACTCAAATTTTATCTTGTTCCCTGCCATTTTCATGAGCGTATAGTCCCTAGTCCTTGGTTTCACTGATCTGTATGGTATTCGAAAACTCCATCTTGTTTTTCTGGTGTTGGTTTTGTCTGTCGTCGCGCGCTCGACGTCAATGTTTGGTGTGGCGGAAAGTCGTGCACGTTGCCGAAGAGATAAGATTTAGGGATGGTCAGTCCGTGAGAAAATTTAGCGGAGCGCCCGTGGCTGGCCAGACTCGGCAGCAACAAAGTACAAGTTGCCCTACTCACCAGCAATAAGTATATAGGAATCGATTCAGCAAGCCAAGTTCGTACACAATCCGGATGAGTCATACATTCAATGTACATTGCTGATATCGTGGTTAATAGGCTAACTCTGTCATAGCATAAGTATATTACACAGCCGACGTCATAAGACCGAATCCAACAACGACGGTGTGATCCATGACGAGAACATGTATGAGAAAGGAGAGTTGTCCGGTGAAGGTGACTTTGGAAGATCGTTAAACGGGAAGGCACACAACAAGGGAGACATCAAGTTGAGCAATGGGCTCTTTGGCTGACGGTACGATGGCACCTCGTCCTCGTTTTCCACCCCATCGCCTTCGTGGTCTGAATCGCTCTCATTGACGACAAGGATCTGAAAAGCAGTGTTTTCATCATAAGTATCAGGTATTCCATCGTCTGGCGGACCCACAACCGAAGTATGCGGAACGTCATTGTCATCGTTAGTTGTAGAGTCGCCGGTAAGTTCGTCTGAGACTTGAAGATCGGTCTCGGAAACGAAATCTTCGGATGTGAAATATAAATCTTTCTCAAGGACGTGAACCTCAGAAGCGCCATCCTCGACGATGGTGTCTGTGCTGGATTCCGTGCCGCTCTCCTCCGCGTCCGATTCTCCGTCATTGTCGTGGCCCAGAATCTCCCTCGCCAAGACCTCAGCCGTAACTTCTTCGTCAAACAAGTGCGCCATCTTCTCTTCATATTCGTGTTCGGACTGTAACCACATGTGAAGCTGGACCATCGTAATGGAGTTGAGCCCAGAGTAGAGGAGGGAGATGTCCTTCGAGACGGCCTCGGGTGACTTGGACAATCTTGTGACCTCAGCGGCAATTTCTTCGGCAAGAATATCAACGTCCGACTCGTTGTTAACCTCGTTCAGGATCTCGGAGGCGAGGGCCTTAGCTGTAACTTCCTCCTCGAACAAATGCGTCATCTCTTCCTCATACTCATATTCGGACTGCAACCACATGTAGAGGCGAACCACAGTGATGGAGTTGAGACCAGAATAGAGGAGTGGCATGCTCGTTGGGACAGTTTCGGGTGACTTGGACAGCTTGGCAATCTCGGTTGCAATCCTTTCAGCAACGGCGCCAACCTTGGAGGCGGAAGAATCGATCGTTGGGAGCTCTGCGGAAATGCCAGGTGCGAGAGACTCTGCGGAGTCGGCCATTTTCTGAAGCTTGGCAAGATCGATCTTGTACGATGCATTGAATGGCATCTCTGGAATACAATGCACGGAACTGATGACCATCGCAAGATCGTCATTGAGGGAGACACGCAAGCAGTTACGAGCATGTTTGAGAATCAACAAGGCATCGGTGTTCTGGGTGCTAGCAAAGAGAACGATCTTTTCCGTTGCAGATGACCTGACGAGCTTGAAACTGGTGACGCTCAGCGATTTATCGGCAAATGCAGGAGCCAATGCGCGCTCGACGTAATCCAGATCAACGAACAGACCACTGATCTTGACGTTGCGCGAGCTACGACCGCAGATGACAATGGTGCCGTCAACTTGCATGCGACCAATGTCGTCCGTGTAGAGAAGTATATCATCTCCATTCCATGGCCGGAACATGTGACGAGATGCCTCTTCGTTTCCCAGGTAATGCGTCGCGCTCCGGTGTGTAATGAATGCGACGATGCCAGTAGCGCCATCTTCTGTCTTAGGGATGATAGAAAGCGACTCGTCTAGAAGAACGAGATCTGTGCAACCTTGCGTCGGGCCAAAGGAAATTACGGATGGCATGGGATCGGATGGGTGAACGAACATCTGTGAGATACCCGCGAAACCGACCTCGGAGCACTAGCAAAGCTATGAGAATATTTGGGAAGCAATCGCAATGGAGAACTCACAGCATAGTTGCAGGCAACTGTCGCCTTTGGGAATATGACACGTGCCAACTCGAGATCCCGAATACTGAGAGATTCACCGCCGATGACCATCCAGTAGACACGGTTGAAACCGCGTGACAACTCAGATCCCCCAGCGCGCATTTGAGCAAAGTCAGCGAAAGCACGGAAGACACTTGGTGTGAAGTGGACGCGGAGCAACTGGGAGTTCTGTTTGGATTCAAGCTCCTCGCAAAGGGCAGCACATTGATCTGCCACGGATGTCGATGGATCGAGGTACAGCGTCGTCTGATTGAACATGAAGCGACGGATCTCGAAAAGTGGGCGCAAAAACGTCTGCATACTGCGTCAGCATCCTACGTCAGCTAACATCGACACAGAATACTAACCGTTCCACCGCGGAGCCATTGACCATCCACGGGCTGAAGGAGAGTTGAAGACTCCTCTGAAAGTACCTCCAAGCTCCTGCGCATGGGGTAGACGATGCTTTTGGGCACTCCAGTGCTGCCGCTGGTGGGGGTGATGGAACAAATTAATGGAACAACGTCGACCATTTCCGAGGGCGAAGGAGGGGACACATCGCTCGGAGGGCGTCGTGATTCAACGAGACCAAAGGTAGAGACAGTACGAACCCCGGGCAAAACTGGTGGCTCCGAAGAGCCAAATAGGATGAGGTCCACGTTGGCGCGCCTAAGGACGGCCTGGAGAACCTCGGGTGTCCACTTTGAGGAAAGAAAGACAACGGTGCGGCCAGAGAGCCAGATCGCGTGAGCCGCAGCAACGTAGTCGATCTCGAGGCTAAGGCAGAGTAAGGACAGTGTTTATCGGATGTGACCACAAGGCTCACCCAATATCAAGGCCGATTGGGTTCCTGGTATCGCCAAGGTCAGAAATTTTGTCAGCGATCTGCCTGACACGAGCCCAGAGGGCTACGTATGACCATTGATCCTCTCCGCATCTGACCGCAATCTTAAAGGGGTGCTGCTTGGCAGCTTGGAGAAGAGCCTCCGTGGGGGTAATGTACAAACTAGACATTAAGAACGTAGGACTCGAATGAAGAGAACGTGAATAGATAAAATGGACACGGGAACCTGCCCGGAAGAAATAAAACGAAGGAGTGAGGACGAAAGAGACGCGGAGGGAGGTCAACCAGGAGCCTGACCTGCATCACCTTCTGGTATTGCTTATATTGTCGCATCTGATGTGGGTTCTTGGCTGAGTCAGTCCGCGCTATGCAAGGCCGTCTCTTGGAGGATTGATGGTCGGGAGGATGCATCATGGGTGCTATGCTCATAAAACAGTCACATACAGCCAGAGATCCTCATAAAGCAGGCAGCGCGATGCCATCAGCACCGAAATCCTTATGTCATCCTCACAAAACACCATTTAGGCAATTGCGGAGAATAAGTATAACAGACGCACCTTTGAGTTTGATGGATATCGCGCTGTGCCAGCAACCTGGAACGGCCGGAAACAGAATAACGCCACTCCTGTAAGAAGTCAGTGCTACAACCCCTGTTTGTGTCGCCCCCTGCGCGTTATACGGGGCGCACAAATTGAACCCTGAACGATCAATGACTATCGATGACTCTTCCCTTCCTGTCACGTTACATACTACAGTGTTCTCCACAAACTCGGCTCCAGTCAGATTTGCATTCTCAAACGGGTCGTGACGGATGGCACTGCAGGGCAATAAACTTGCAATGGCAATGGGCCCGCCTCATTGCACATGTGATATACAACACTGCCTTCCAGATTGTTGATGGTAGCCAACTTTTTAAGTTGCAACCATACCCAAGGGGTTGTGTTAACTCGTGATTGATCCCGCGTCTCCTAAGCAGCAATCGTCAGCAAAGGCATCCGTCGCCACGGAATCTGAGCCATCTCCCAGTGATCATCGATCATCCGCGATTCCATGCCTACAGAACAACGGGACAGTGCAGCCGGACTGAAAAATATGCATGATCGATGAGAACAAGATGAAAAACATCGGCTGTGAATTGCACACCGACCAACCGGGCGACGGCTTGCAGACTCGGTATATGGCGTGTTTGGGTAGTCGAAGTTCCGCAAATGTTTTCGTACGTCAATACCATGAGGCTTCATTTTTTTTCTTCACAAAGTACCTTGACTACTGGTGCGGTTTCGACCGATTACTCCCATCATGGAGCCCAAATAGCGGTGACCCATCAGGATATCCGACATTAGGTGGCACTCGCTACGGCAACCAGCGGCACAAAACTTGTTGCGTACGTTGAATTGTCAAATATATAAGCCACAAGACAAAAGATAGGGCCAACCTCCGGAACGTCCGTCCCCCTCACGATGGTGCCCGAGTCGGAAATCCCGCGAGTCACTCCAGCATTGTACGCTTCAGGATAATCACCGTGCCACAAGTGTGGACTAATCACGTTACTCTGCTTTCATAACACTCTCGATCCGCTTCTTCTGAATTCTCTTCCTGAGATCGACCCAGATTGGCATGCCCAGACAAAATGTCGCAGAAATGTATGCGATCTACCGCGGAGAAGGGTCTATCAGTATGAGATGCGAAAGATCAAGCATTCATCATTGCTCACCGTGACGAACGACCCCTTGACGTAACGTCTGCAGAGATGCCAGGTGTACAAGCTTTCAAAGGTGTGTACGACCGCAATGGTTTGGACAATGCTCTGGAAACCAATCGCACTCACGAGCGCACGCGCAGGCGTGAATACAAAGTCTGCAATATCAGCTTGTACAAACGGCAAAGCAGTTCCCTGGGGTGGGGCCAAACTGAGATACGCGAGGCCAAAAAGGAAAGACAGCGGAAAGGTAAGATTGGGCCAGCAGAATGATGTTATCTTGGGAGCTTGCAGCTGAAATCCAACAAGTTGAGTAAACGGCGAATGTGTGTACGAGCGAGAAGATCGGTATGAACGCACCATCCCCAATGCCTCTTGAGCGTCAGCTTTCATGGCAAGTAATCTCGGTTTGACGTCATCATAGCCAGCAAGCGGCGGGTCAAATTTGACGTGAACAGAGCCCATACCACCGTTCTTGAGCGAGTATGAGAGATTCATACCCTAAGTATTACATGGTGACGTGAGTGCATGTGGACGGGACACAGGACCAGATAAGTGTTACAATTTACCTTGCAGTCGATAGACTTCATCTCGGCAGAGTTCACATTCCCGGGAACTTTGCCAAAGTGCTTGACATATGCGACCAAGGTGTCTGGATGGTTCGTCATGTACATGCAGAGGAAGGTGGACCTAGAAGCTACGGGGTCCGACATGTCGTTCCTCGTGCAAAAAGACGAATGAGGTATGTAACAGTAATGTCCCTGCTAGAGAACGGTTGGTGTTACTGACAGAATGGGCGGAAATTACGACGGACTACGGCTTGTGAGTTTAAGTTGAGACCATGGTCAGACTCCGTCTCAATTGAGTAAATTGGGACCAGACACGTGACATAGCATTGAGCCTCCCGACCGACCATATCATAATCGAGTTATGCCCAGAACGGCACTCCATCCATACCTGGTGAGGTATGGTGAATATTAATTAATTAATTAATTCGCGAGGAGAGAAAAAAAAGAGATATTATAGCGCAGCTCGAACGACGATTAATGACGAACACAACAGCCTCGGCGATGCAAGGCTAGTGACAGTTCGCTCGAGGCGTGGAAAGGACCTACCTCACAAGGTAAGTCCCATACGTCCAATTCAAAGTCCGATAAGTCTTACCACCCCACCAGGAATGGACGGACTGCCCCCAGAACAGGGCCTTCGTACTGATCATGCTTGAGGCCCGTGCGTTGTGCCGATCTGACGATGCTTCTTTCCTACCGCACCACACATCGGTCGGTCGTATTTAAGGATGGCGCACCAAGCGCCTTCACCTTGTCGTTCCTTTCTCTTCTCCCACTCGCATCGCTCCTTGCTTGCTCTTTTTCTCGCCCCACCCACCTCCCAATCATGGCTCATGATTCTAGTGTGGGTCGGTCCTTTCGTGACCTTTCTTTTGCTTCCTCTGCCGTCCGCTCGCATCTCCCTCCTGGCACGCTTAGGACTCTTCCCACACTCCGAAGGTCAGGCCTCCCATTCGTCAGTCTCTCCCATTCTTCCTCTCAGTCCTTCCTCGAACTCCCCTCTCGCGTGGAATTCGAGGATCTTCGTCGCGCGCGTCACGTGACCCTGCGCGGACGACCGGAAGCCTGCCTTCCCACACACCCACCGAATCTAACATCTAGATTCGAGTGCTTTCGCGTGATCTCACCACATCGCCAGATAACTTCTGTCATTGGTAGCACATCTCGTTTTGTAGTACCAAATAGATCCCGAAGAGTGATCATCACTACGAAGGCTGGGAATTGACCACACTGCCACGTATTCGTGCGGAGATTGAACTGTGCCGGCCTCAGCCTATCAGCAAAACACCCATTTTGGCGCCGGTCCGTATGACTTGAAACCCGACCCCCACTTACTATGATCCTCGTCATCAAGAAATGCACTTTTCAAAGACTTACGCTCAATTGCTTGTTACCTTACCACCTGAACTCAGAAATAATGCCTTTGAATACCGCAAGGTGCGTATCATGGTCAATTTTCGCTGATTTGAACTCACCCACCCCTAGCTTAAACAACTGATCAACCAAACCGTGTCCGAGCTCAACTCTCTGGGGCTCGGTCCTTCCGTTCTTCGCTCTTTGCAACAGCTCGGAGATCTCCCTCATTCCGAGGAACAAGATGACTCCGAATCCGGCAAGACTCTCACCGTGGATTCTGAAACCCCGTCACATGCATCACACAGACACATGATCGTTTATGAGATTATCTCAAACTCATCCGTGCCTGAACTTCGCCTTCGAGTGTCGTCGAGCTACGCTTCTAACACGGGTACACACCATGACGCTATCCCTTCGACAGAACAATCTATCTATCATGTCGATCTTCTTATTCCAACACATTTACTTGGCCATATCACGCGAGCACTTCCCCATCCCCCCACCATAATCGGAGACGAAGTGCACAATTCTACGGAATCGTATGCTTTGTTCATGTTTCGGTTGCACTACTGTTGACCGCTGTCATCCAGGGACCACCTCTCAAATCTAATCATCCCTCTTCCTTCTGACACGGCATTCTTTCACTTGCTGACGTCTACCCTGTCTTCCCTCTCTGGCCACTTGGACACGTTGCAAGACGGCTTTAATTCTACCCTTACTACGCTAGCTGCATCAATTTCTTCGACAGCTCGTCCAGCATCATATTCTGCTCCCCAGTCATTCTCACCTTACTCGAAGACTGCTGGTAATTCACTGTCCTCGCGCCCCAAACCGGGAGGTAGATCAGACCTGTACACCTGGCGTGAGGTTTTCCGCCTCTACGCCGAAGCAGAGGTGTTTGAAAGTGTGAAAGAGTCAACTCGAGGGGAAAGGAGTGTCGAAGAGATGGAGAAGCACCTAAAGCTATTCGAAGGACGCGTTCAGGACAAGAAAGCTTCTCTAGTCCTCCCCGGAAGTAGGGAAGCCTTTGACACATTCATGAACCTGAACTTGTTTATCCTTGGCGTTAAAAAGGTCTCCAGGTTTCTGTCACGCTTCCTCGCACCAACTCACACCTTGACGTACAGTTCCAACTTGCGAATTCAGAAGCGACCCGGAAGATCCTCAAAAAGCATGCCAAACGTACCACGCTTCCGATCCCATCCTATCTTTTGGAACGAAACGCCTCGACATTCACGACATCCTTGGGTCAAGTCGCATTGATCAAGCGACCTTCGAGATCTCTACCAAGACTTCTCGTGCAAGCGATCGGCGAGGTTCTTCTGCCCATCATACCGCCCATTGACGATTATACCTGTCTTATCTGTAACTCTATTGCATTTAAGCCGATCAGGCTTAGCTGTAGCCATTTCTTCTGCGTAAGGTAAGGTATTTCCCGCCCATCATTCCCCTTCATGCAAGTCACCGTGCCATCCCCATCCATCCAGATGCCTCGTCAAAATGCAGAGACGTGGCATGGGGGCCTGTCCCATGTGTCGCTCACCGACGGTCCTGCAAGCAAACCCATGTAAGCACAGTTCCCCGCGTGTCATGTCCTCGATCGTTCATGCCATTGCGTAGCCAACATTGATTATGCGTTGCTCAATTTCATGGTGGACTGGTTCCCCATCGAATCGTTAGAGAAACTGCGTGCCAACGAGCGGGAGGTAACCCAAGAGCAACTCGAATTATTTGGTATCGCCGACGTTCGCGCTTGTCGGATCATGTGAGACAAGCCTGTCATACAAACAGCGTTAGCTGGCGATCGACCCGTCGCATGGCGCAGACGAACCGATCATACATTCTACTTTTGTGGACAACATCGACTTTTACTATAGGGACGGAGGTGGTGTATCTCCCGCTGATGGCAGGGACCTGTGTTTCATGAACTTGGGTTTGAAGGAAATTGTATATTACAGGTGTTTTCAAAAGTCCGGGGAAAAACCCAAAAAAAAAAGTCGACTTCGGAAAAGGACCTCAGGAGTCCATGGCTGGTTCGGCCTGCTAACGTCAGCAATGTTGAATGCAGCAGATCCCACGGCCAGTCAACCACGCACCTCATGATAATAATGTGGATCACGCTCTTGAGTCGACTGATCGTGCGAGGACACAACGATAACAATCTCACTTACGGAGGTCAGAATAATTTCCTGAGTCATTCCAAAAGTATCGACTGGTCACTAGTCGGCGAATTTTCGGTTCCTGTGTTCCCGGATTTATGATCATGCCAGCCAGTTGGTTCGGAGATTGCTTCTCTCCGCTGCCAGACTGTACTTGTACTTACCGCGTTGTGTAGAAAATTCCTGTCTCTTCGTAGTTCCCATAGAGATGTGCTAGTAACCAGATCTGAGTCACACTATGGACCAAAGGGGAATGCCGAGCCTGGTCCTAACTCTGATGGGGAAGGAACAAAAGATTCTTGAGAAGGTGGCTTCATCAAGAATTGAGGCGGTGAACAGTTTGCCTGGGCGCATCAAATTCTGGCATGTGGCCTCTGAGCGCTGGTTGATGATGATCCTGAGCCTTCCTCCCTGGTAACAGGTATATTTGGTTGAGCACTTGTTTGCGGGGTGGTCTGGCACGACAAATTCCATGACCACCGGGATGCAAAATCGGCGCTATCGACTAGCGATATCGTGAGAATCGGCCAAGATATCTCCGAGTCGGATAAGTTCACATGACACCTGAGCTCATTGGAACGGCTGACCTTTAGCCGCGACTATGGGAAGATAACCGACTAGTCGGGGACTTTGTGCGCCCGCCATCGTCTCGTGGACAGCCCACTGTCCTGGCCTTGTGTTGGGACAAACGCGTCGTGATTCATTCTCAATTCTAAGGTTTTTTTTCTTTTCACTGAACGGCAGTGTCGGCGCCATCTCCGGAGGGCACTCAAGGCGCAAATCACTCTTGCCACAGCCTGTTGTGCATCGCCAAAAATCTCATGATTGTGCGGGTGCCACAAGTTCCGTCACAGGCTTTGATCGAGCTTCCACGTGGAACGTCGGTTGTTGAATCTAATCCTTGGTACCTTTGAAAAGTGGAGTATATATATGAGTACGTTGTGTCCTATTTTTCTTCGTCACCTTATCTCCAACCCCACCCCCAGTCATGCGTCGCGCTCCTACCCGCGCCGACACCACTTCTCTTATTACAGAGACTCCAATTTCTCCACAGCTCGCTTCACCTGTTCCTGCTCATGACCATCACTCACATGCAGCCGGGATTTGCCCGGTCAGAGGGTTTGACAATGCTTATTGCCCACCTCAACCCGGTGACAAGAGGTCGCCGTGCCCGGCCTTGAACACCCTCGCCAATCACGGTTTTCTGTAAGTCAAGATCCCAAACATGGTGCCCATTATAGACTTCTAACGCCCTAAACAGACCAAGAGACGGTCGTGACATCGGCCCTTTCAAAATCTACCAAGCGCTCAGGGAAGGTTACCAGCTATCCATGATCTTGGCCTTCTTCCTCGCCTTTGGTGGATGGGCCATCCTTGGCCAACTCCGCAAACTATCCCTTTGGGACTTGTCGCGTCACAATTGCATCGAGCATGATGCATCCCTCTTTCACCTTGACGCGCACGGCAAAGAAGAGTACGCCCCGACCGCAGTCAGTAACTCTTTGATGAAGTCGTCACTCCACCATGGGGGTCGGTATATCCCTGGTCGCATGACGCTCATGGACGTCGCCAACATTCGGGTGAAGCGCGAGGCGGAACTCGACAAGCCGTTGCGCTGGTGGCAGGCAGAGATTGCGCGAAGTGAAATGGCAATCGCGATCGGTGTTTTGGGCGGCAAAGACGCGGACAAGAATGGTCTTGATTTAGAGGTCCTTCGCCTTTGGGTGACGCAAGAGCGTCTTCCCGATGATTGGTTGCCAGACCATACCCAGGGGCTCTACAAGACGGGTTTGATGGCCAAGGTCATTCGGGATCGCATGGAAGCGATGAGAAAGGGCCAGATGACCAATGTGTTGGACAACGAGCGCACACCTGTTCTCTCCCCAACTGAATCAATGTCAACGGAACCATGAACAGAGTTGGCAGCTCATTCACGACGAGGGCATTCATTTTGAGTTATATTTGTCTTATTTACAGCTGCATCTCGTCAACTCTATACTGGAGTTTTCTTTATATGTCGTTTAGTAGCTGATGTAATGTAGTACTCACTATATACAAACTTGGTGTTCCAACTATGGCTAAGTCATTGACTACGATCAGAACAGCAAACGCAAGTTACGAAGAACCATGGATGATCACAACACCAGAGTTTCTACATGTTGGAGGTGTTACGGTAATAGAAACAATACATGTTGAAAGCACGTTGGGCTTCATCCAAGAGATATTTGAGACGTTCTTGGCGCTGATCAGGAAACACAGGTATTGTCGGCGCAAAACTGATGTGGTCTTCGTGTGTAATGCGATCAGCCACCCTTTCTTTCCACACTCTCCAGATATCGCGTTGGTTGGGGATCAGAGTGTCCAAGACGCCAAGAACATCAATGCTTCCGACAGGTCGAGGGATATCTTGACAAAGAACGAGACACACAAAAGTGGCTGCCGAAGCCCGTGTGCAGAACGGCCACTTTCTTATCGGTGGACGATCTAGCGCGTCGAGAAGTCGCTCCGTCCGAATACTGTAATTCTGGGATTGCAAGACGAGCCTGGCAAACAGCCCAAAGTAGGAGGATTGCATGAAGAACGACACACCATGAAGAAATATCGTGGCGGCAGAGGATGCAGATGTGATGCAGGCCGCTACGACCAGTAGCCCAAAAAATTCTCCCGTCAACCTTGCTACCGATCGTAGCGGCGTTACTCCGGCTACAGGTGAGATAGAATTGTTGGTAGATGCCTTTAGTCCCCACCAGCATGCTTTGAGCATCATCCGCCCAATGATTGTCACGCATGCCATCTCTTTCAGGTGAGGAAGGCCAGAGTGTAGATGTAGAAATCGCATAGTTATGGCCTCGCATACTCCACGGCATCCTCCTTCCAAAGTCTCATATAGAATGTCCGAGATGACCTGCTTCTCTTGCCATCTCTCGGTCATGGGCACTGCATCTTGCCCCTGTTGTGGATCTGCAAAAGAAAAATAGAAGCCACCTTCCGTAATTGCCTCGACAATTCTTTGGCTGCCCTGAATCACCACCATCAAGTCGTCGTCCATGAGGACTGTGCATCCGGGACCTGGGACCAACTCCATGGGGCGCACCGCAGTCCTTCGGATAAGCGTGAGGGTGCCAGGACCGAGGATGAGAGCACCGATGAAATCGATTGCGATGAACTCGAAGGCAGGAGACCACTGGCGGGTCCCTAGGATGACCAGCAAGCTCAGAAGTATGGGTACAAGCACCATAAGGTCGACTCCCGCTGGTGTGGTGTATTGCGACTCGAGGCGGTGCGGGACGTCGTCGAGGTCTAAGACTGCAACAGCATGAGGGTAGAACGGGCGCTGCTCTGGGACCGTAACCGATTCCACGTTGTGCGAAGCGCCATCGAGGACAACCTCACTGGCAGACGTGCTGGTGCGAGATTCACCATCCTGCCGTGATGGGTCTTTATGGTCAAGCTCGAATCTTGGTAAACTTTTGCTGTGCTGTAGTATGAGTTTTGCGAGATGTCCTGACTGTTGTTTGGTGAGACCGGCTATTGGGGAAATAAAATCTGGCCCCGTTCGTCTCCCATCCCAGAATTGCGAGCGGACGAGGGATGCAAAGTCGAGGCAAACCTGAGCCAAGCGTACAGGGCCGAGAGCCCTGATGATTGCCAGTGCGCGAATAACTGGAGATGGTAGACTTGTGAATTGTATTAGTTGCATGGACATCATGGACGTCGTCATTAAGCGTGAGGCAAACTTGAACTTGAAGCCACACGCAACAACAAGCAGGAAAGAACGCAACCTTAACATCTCAACATTGCACTTGAATGCCAGCAACCTTGGCTGGACAAAGGGTAGTTCTCATCACTGGGTGTTCTATAGGTGGAATAGGATTTGCACTGTACGTATTGCTACACTGAGGAGTGTGCTAACGACCTACTCCACCTTTTGTTGCAGATGTGAGGAATTCGCTGCGCGAGAGTGCATTGTATATGCAACGTCTCGAAGGCTCGAAAGCATGGAAGGATTCCAAAACCCCAATATTCGAAAACTCGTGCTGGACGTAACCAACGGAGACGGTATCGAACGCGTGGTGCGAACAATCCTTTCGGAAGCCGGTAAACTCGACATTCTTGTAAACAACGCAGGTGCTTTGGCTATTGGTGAGTTGATTTCATTGGTTCTTCGGCCTTGTTTGACCACCTTGTCTGTAGGTCCCATAGCAGAGGCCACCATCGACCAAGTTCGAAACGCTTTCGAATTGAACACTTTTGCCGCTTTACGCGTGTCGAACGCGGTGATACCTTCCATGTTCAAACGCAAGGAAGGTTTGATCGTCAACATTGGTTCTATCTCGGGTCTGGTGTGAGTTCTTTGCGCCTCTCAAATGGCATCTCTAATCACAGAAATTTGCCCGTTGGGTCCTGCAGAACGACCCCATGGAATGGCCTGTACTCCGCAGCGAAGGCTGCGCTCCATTCTATCTCCGAAGGTCTCGCGATGGAGTGTAAGCCGTTTGGTGTTAAAGTTATGCTTATCGCTCCAGGAGGCGTCACTTCCAACATTGCAAAGAACCAGGCGGCGACTTTTACACTCTCACCCACGACCATGTACAAGGACTATGAGCAAAAGATAACTCGGCGTATGAACGCTAGCCAGGGGCGAGGAAGTATGGATACAGACAAGTTCGCCCGGAAAGTAGTAGCGAAGGTGCTTCGTGCCAGTCCACCGCCGTATATGACGTTGGGTTACAACTCCACCCTGTTTTACTGCTTTCAATGGTTACCGCGTCAATGGGTCCTTAGGAGGATGTCTAAAGCTCTCATCGACTAATATGCGGTACAGTTCATCTATTGATTGTATATGTCACAATCTTTTGGCTCATTGAGCACATAGCCCTTCACCGTCTCATCGGACGAGATGTGGCAATCCTGACGTGTTATGATCTTTTGAAGACCGTCCCACAGCACTCGTGTAGGCGCTGCGCACGTATAGATCAGCTAAATCTAGGTTTTCCTCACTCATCGATCTGGCTTCTTGTCGGTATCTCCCGAGCACCAAAGTCGCTCAGCCGCTCTATGCTGTGCACTATTGTGGTGGTAGTGCGACTGGCTTGGTAAGGTCCCGGCCGGCTCGAACGAAATAGTGCGGCAGGCCCGGTGTTTCTTATCATGCAGACTCATTTTGGGGCTGCATTGGGAAATCAGAGCCAAGATTCTGCAAGGGGGCATGTAGTAGGACCATCAACCCACATGATGTTACCTTGCGACATTTCGGCCGAAGGGTCTGGGGCGCTCAATCCCGCATTCCACATAGGAGCCGTTTGTACGCCACAGCGATACACGTGGCACTCAGGGGCAGTCGTAGACCTTGTCATGGTCACCTCAGCAATCCCATCCATGTAACGCTGCCTTTTGACGCTTCTTAGGCAGAAACCACAGAAAGAGGGATGGTGAACGCTTTAGCGTTGGCTGATGAATAGTGACACTTTCAGATGCAATGTCCTCGAATGAAAGATGGGACAGTCTGGCAGTTCATATTCGAGTACTATACCCCCGAAACGGAATTATTGTAAAGTTCGAAACTCCATCAAGCCCGAACCTTCCTGTCGGGCTGTTGATTGATATGCGTAATGTAGCGCTGGCTTATGAAGCAAAGCCTAACAACAGTTTGGTCATTGTTTAGCCCAACGCGCGCAAACAATATAAAAGAGGGGTTATCCCAACAGGAGCTCACAGAGCCGTAACTTTCATCCTCCACCCAGTCAGGTTATTATCCTTTTCCTACCTATGTCTTCCAAAACCCATATTTTCATCACAGGCGCGACTGGTTTGTCTCGATCCGTTTTCGACCATTACCCCTATCAGATGTGTTTATCTCCTTCCCAGGTTATCTCGGTGGCTCTGTGGTAGATCGCCTTCTAAAGCACCCCACCTTTGCGACCTCCGGGGTTACCGCTCTCATCCGTAAAGCGGACAAAGCCCCCGCTTTCGAGTCCCTTGGTATCAAGCCTATCTTGGGATCCTACGACGACCATGTAATTCTCGAGCAACAGGCCTCGTTGAGCGACATTATATTCTCGATTGTGCGTGTATCCGTCGAGTTAAATGAATGCTGGGACAAACTGATGTGGTTGTCGTTTTGCTGGCATAGGCGGATTCTGATAACGGCACAGCCAATGAAGCAATCTTGAGAGGTCTGAAGAAGCGATATGAGGTAACAAGCAAACCCCCCGTTCTTATACATACTGTAAGTGGTTAATGTTTCGAAGAGACATCACTCGCCGATCTGTGGACATCTAGACTGGATCTGGTTTGTATCTCTTCAAGCGCTTGTCGTTGATCGGTTTGATTATTTCGTATTAGCCATCGTCATGGATGCTGGCAAAGGGGATGCTAACAACGAGACGACCTGGGACGATACTGATGTAGCCAGACTAGACAGTATCCCAGCTGCTCAACTTCACCGTAACGTCGACGGTCCCATTCTCGCCGCTGATAAAGAAGGTGGTTCGTGCCTCTACACCGCGACACCTTTACTGATCCACGATCGTAAGGGTACTTGAAGGCATACTTGTTCTGCCCCCCGACAATCTTCGGCGTTCCTAAAGGAAAACTGGTGGACCTGGGCGTTCAGAACGTACGTTCCATTCAAATCCCTCTGGCGGTTGCCAGCAGTGTCGCGAGGAAGCGCGCCGGTCATATCGGCAAGGGAGAGAACGTGTGGCCACTCGCCCACATCGATGATGGTACGTCTCGCAAATATCTCTGGTTGACGAGACTCGATTTGAATGTGTAATCGGCAGTCGCGGATTTCTTCATTATCCTCTATGACGCCATCTTGGAAGGAAAGGCAACTCATGGTCGTGAGGGGACCTACTTTACCGAGAACGGTCATTACGTGTTTAAAGACCTCTCTGCCAAGATTGGAGAAACCCTGGTTGAGCTGGGCGTGAGCTCGACGGCGGAACCAAACTCGTTTACCGAGGAAGACTTGAAGCAATTCCCCTTCGTAAGTGTCCATGGGTGGAGTGCTCGTTCTGCGTTGTTGATTCGACGATCACGCTACTTTTAGCTTGGTCTCCTTGGCACGAACTGCAAGATCACCGCGACTCGAGCACGCGCTCTTGGCTGGAAGCCCAAGTACGGATTGGATGACATGCTTCAGAGCGTAAGGGAAGATGTCGAGCGGCAGGTGAAACAAAAAGCCTCTGCCTGAATCCTTGAAGTCCGGTGTTCGTGAGCAGGTTTAGTGAAATGTACAGTATTTTGTATCACCCGTTTGTAAACTAACCTAAGCTGTGATCCGACTCGAACATGAATGACAGAAAACGCGATAGAACACTTTCTGTTCTTATCTACTGCGAGGGGAAGGAGATTTATCAAAACCCCTACATGGGGTATTGAATCAAGAACAGATAACAACCTGCAGCAACATGCAAGTCGAGGTCGTTGCTTCTCCGATGGATGCCTAAACACATTGCTGAATTGCCCCCCTTACCCATTGCATTTGTTCTGCCTTGTGTCCTCGCAAGCATCCACGCTCTCCCGCCGTGACCTGTCCTCGTGTCCCGCTTCCTCCGACTTGTTCATTCGGGCCATCGTTCGGAGACTCGGACATGGGCGTCGTTGAAAGGCATATATGACTTGCGTCCTTTACCCACGTCCAGTTTCTCATTGTCGTTCGTATGATTTGATATCGTCGGCGTCAAGCGTCGTAGCACATGTGTCCGCGTTACTTATGTAAAGATAGAGGCAAACGGCTAAATGAGCCAGGCACAGGTTACGATAGCCAAGATAACGATAAGTAACCCCGCGGGAACTGGGGCGGAGTTGCAGATGCGCCACCGTACCATGTTTGCGACGTGGATGCTGATAAGTACTGCAGCCCCGATGGGGTCGAGGGACAAAAAGCGCAAGACAAAGAGCCAATTAGTGTCGTGAGAAAATCAACATTCACCATTTGGCCTGCAGAAACGGCTTTTATCGAGGAAACTTGTATGTAAGTTTATTACATACCCGTGCTGCGTACCAGGAACAGATGCACTGCGCCCCAGATCCGCAGGGGGACACGTGCCAGGTTCAGCGGCGGCTGTGAACATGATGCGGCAGGGGACGGAAACACCCAGCTTGACGCCTACGCCCATCAGCCGCCCTCTTCGCTCCCTACGTTTTTGTCCCTCCTTTTACCGCAACAAACCGCAGTCGCCCGCCCATGCCACTGACCGATGTCGTGCATCGTGGCAGGGGACACCCAACCCCGACGTTATTGCGAGGCCACAACGGCTGCATGACGTTTGTCGACTTTCTTTCAAACGATCAAATCATTAGCGCATCCGACGAGGACAGCACCATCCGGCGGTGGACTTTATCGGACGGGCGCAATAAAGTGGTAAAGGAACTGATGGTTTGTGCAGTGGCGATATCGCCCAACAAACGCTGGGTGGCGGTAGGAGGGAGAGACGGTAGGTTGAGGTTGTTAGACCTCGAGGTACCCAACGCGGAGGTCGTCAAGTCGGTAGGGAGGCACTCAGATCTCATCAAGTCGTTGTCGTTTTCTCCGGATGCAAGCCAATTGGCGAGCGGTGCGCGAGATGGCAAGGTACTCGTGTGGTCCTCGGCGACGCTCAAGCAAGTCGCTGGTCCGTTCAAAGGGCACATGGACTCCGTCTGGTCGATCTGTTACTCCCCGGACGGAAAGAAGATAGCAAGCTGCGACCGGGAAGTTATCCAGATTTGGGACAGCACTGCCACCACATGGGTTGGATTGGCAGTCAACGAGAAAGCATGGTCACTTGCATGGTCTCCCGATGGTAACAGCATTTTTGCTGGCTGCATCGACGGTACCATCAAACGTTACGATCCTAGCAATGGGGCACTGCAGGCGTCGTATATGGGACACAGCGACGTTGTTTTCTCGATCATATTGTCCCGAAACGCCAACTTCATCGTGACAGCCTCGTGGGATAAAACCGTCCGTCTCTGGGAATTAACCACTTTCCAACAACATGGTCCGACTCTTCAACACGATGCCAAAGTGTGTTCCGTCTCCATTTCCCCACACGACAGCCATCTTGTCAGTGCAGCACGAGACTCGAACCTCCGTGTATGGGACCTGAGGACCATCGCTCCAGCCCTCTTCGGTTTCTTCCCCTTGGAACCTATCAGAGGACTCGTGCGTTTATTCCCATGTTTGGTCATACGGCTAAACTCTGCGCTGACACTCTGTTGCAGCCGAAGAATGGTTTCCACCTGCCTTGGGGCAAACCCACCAGAAGTCATAATTCCAATCACGAGCAGAATGGCAATTTTCACCCTCCCAGCATCGCAAGTCTTCCTTCATCATAGTGTGCTATCCCTTCTCACCTTCCTCTTTCAGCTTGTAGATATACCCTTCAATAGCTCCGAAGTCAGTCTTAGGAGTGGTGGTCCTAATTCTGCTAACAGCCAAAGTGTCGGTTGTTATCTCCCGGATGTATTGGACATATCGCGTCAGCGAGGTGGTGGAGACCGTACGGTGCGTCGGGAGCAACACGTCGGGTACTATTAGTTGGCTGACACCTTCCGTAGTCCGATTTCCCGCGAACTCCCAGCGTAGGTTCCAATCATTATCAAAAAAAAAAAAAAGCTGATCTCTTGTGTTATTGTAGCCCTCCATCCAAGGAAGTACGTACGCAGACAGTGAGTCGCTCAAGTCCGATTCTTCCGCTCTTCTTGTGGTGAGTTATCATTCGGGACGGACGCTGTAACTTGAGGGTTGACACAGCTTCAGCCTCAGCCAAGTCCAACGAGATCAAGGGGACGAGCGAACGAACGTGAAAACGAGGCTCTCATCAACGAAATGTAAGTATTTCATTTTCAGGTATATTCACTCGTCACACAATTCGTGCGGCAGTCGATCCCACCTCAGTCATGATCTCAGCGGAAGCATCACTCCAGAAGGGAGAATCCCAGTCTCTGGCGGTAGCCACGGCGATATCCACAGTGGAATACTCAATGTGAATGGGAAGACCATGCGAGTTGCGTTATCGAGTTAACTGCACGGCGTCACAAACTCAAACAACGTAGGTCGCAATCAAAGTGATCAAGAAATATACAGCTCAGGGCGATGACCAGTCGAGGCAGAGAGTACGTACAATGGAGCCCACGCTTGCAACAAGAGTTGACGTCTCTTATAGCGCCTTCGTTGGGAGATCAAGCTTTGGTTGAAACTTGACCACCGGAATGTCATACCACTACTCGGGATAACCAAGGACTATGGCGATTTTCCCGCTATGGTCTGCCCTTGGGTGGAGAATGGCACTTTGACAGAGTATCTCGATTGCAACAACAACTTGGCAACACCGCTGAGGTTTTGTATAGTAGGTGTCTTGTGTTATTTTGGTGGGCAATCTTGAACGGTGGCGCTGCAGATCAACGATGTCGCTTTAGGGCTGCAATATCGTATGTGATTTCACCCTTCGATGATTGCCCAGTCGATGAACATCCTGTTTGTCCACAGTGCATTCTAAGTCTATCGTACACGGCGATATTTCTGGCGTACGTAGTCCTTCACTGCACCGTTTTCGCTCACTTCAAATAAATATTACAGTCCAACATCCTGATCTACGGCAGCGGAAGAGCCTGCATCTCAGATTTTGGTCTATCTGTGGTCGTGACCGACATCGAGGAATCATCGATCGCGTTGACATATCAAGTTAAGGCGACAATCCGCTGGACGGCACCAGAGTTATTGAATATCCGCGAACCCGAGAGCGAGGATGAGAGTTTAGGCAAGATATTTCCGACGGTGGAGAGCGACATTTATTCGTTTGCGGGTATCATGCTTTATGTGGGTGTCTATTGCACACTGTCTTGTGCCTCCGAGTGGGCGATGCTGATCTCTATCGCCGCCTCCCCGCGCGACGCCTTTTTCTTTGACAGGCCTTGAGTGGTAAACGACCATATCATTACCTTTCTCGCGACGAACAAGTGATACTGGTCATATCAAGAGGGGAGCGTCCGAAACGTCCCGTCGTGGTTGTTACGGATGACCAATGGGAATTTATGATGAAGTGTTGGTCGTTTGAGCCGATGGAGCGTCCCTGCGATTCGGACATGGTAGCATTTGTGCATGAACAACTGCTAGATGCAGTGACGGCATGCGAGTAGACGATGCTAACATATGAGATTATATGTAATAGAGCACTAGCAGATGCGCACTTTTTGGGACAGACATTTGGACAGATGTTTTTGATGGTATGTGTATCTACCTCTATGCAGGGATCCCGCCGTTGTCTAGAACTCTGGGCATGAGTTGATCCATTAGAGGCCACGCGATGGAACATTACCATTTGCTGTTGGTACCGATGCTACGTTTGTCCAAGCATTTGCTTTATTGTATCAACCATCCAATCGAACTCAGAAAAACTGAAAGCTAGTTGGCTTAAGCAGCAGAACGATCAAATTTGTGCTGAAACCTGGGCCCGAGCCAATACGGCCAACCATGTTCAGCTCACAACCCGATCCGCGATAATGTACATATTCGGCTCATTCAAGAGGAAGTCACGATGTGTTTGAACAAGCCGGAACTGGCCCGAGACCGTCCATCGGTTAAATCTCCCCGTACCCTTTCTCCTTGTATACCTTTCGCATCTGCGAGACGATCGCGTCGAGCCCTTTTAGCCATTTGTCGAGCTCTTCGCTGACCTTGTCGCTCGCGACGGATGCGCCGCCATCAGGATCTGCAGCAAGTTTGGCGTAAAAGTCGTTCCGGTATGGACATGCATTCATCGCCAGCTGGCCAACGAAGCGAGTATCAGCGCCTCGCGGTATGCAGTCGGATCGGATGGATAACAAGCGAACCAGAAAGAGGAGAGAGTACAAACCGAAAAAACACCCCTGACGACGAAGTTGTGGTATTGCTTCAAGCTGGCGTCGTACCCCTTGGTAAACGCCTTGGCGAGTTCGACGTTCGGATCGCTCTGAGCAGCGTGAAGCGCCTGATGCGTGAACGAGAGACCGCGGAGGAGCCACATGAGGCCTTCTGTCGCGACTTTTTTCTTTTCGGCTTGCTCATTGAGCGTGAGGAGCTCGAGCGTGCCAGATTGGTTAGGCTGGGCGAGGTACCGGGTGCGGACTTTCTGTAAAGGGGTGTTGAGTGTTGTTAGGGATTGGTGCGAAATAAGGGGGGCGAGTGACGACTGGGACGTACGGTGATGTTCCCGTCGATATCACTCACGACAGGCGCGAATGCGGGGTTCCCGAGGAGCTCTATCGTAGTGTGGAGGGTTGAGTGAGGGTGGTTAGATCGCTGTCCTCCATCCATGACGATTGAACGTACTGAACAAGCGCACAACGCCTTCCGACGCTTCGAGGAAAGCGGGGGTATCGATCCCATCGTTCGTGATGGGTACATCAGCAAAGGACTAGAAATCGGGATCGGGGAGATCAAAGGATAGTGAGGTTAGCCACGACGGCGCAACTGAAAAATACGTCGCGTATGAGACTCGCCTTCACGGTTTCGAGAAAGGGTGCCATCGTTGCTGTGGTACGTGTATCACCTGAACAGCGAGGTTGGGGTCTTTGCTCGTCTAAAGCCATCTAAGTCCACAGAATCCCACGCCACTCGTCTCCTTCCACTGTCTGAATCTAATGGTGACTTGATTAGCGCAGAATAGTGGCTCTTCCGCTTTTCGAGTCGTACATGAAGTAATCCTGCTCGGCTCGGAGGGCGGCACCCTTTGAATCTGCTCTAGGAAGCTAGGAAGCGTAAATTATTCCGCGAGACAACATCACCTACTTGGCCAACAGCGATGACAACAGACCTTTACCATGACCATTCTAGATTGTTCAGTGTGGCGGATTTTCGCGGCGGCGAAGGGAACATTGGCCACCATAAGTAGGGTGAATTGACTGCATTCTCTTTCCCTCATGGAAGTTCGGACGAGAAACGGATGTGCTTCTTCTAGCGGAAACTCAAAGCTCAATTCAATAGGAAACTTCATAGACAAGGGGTCGAGACAACTATGTCAACTAACTGGTTTCTCTTTGCAACCGTCGCGACCATCCATCAACGTTCCAGGTATGATAATACCTTGAACTTACATCTGATTCAATTCTGCGCGGATACGCTCTAGATAGGACTCGTTCATATGTGCGCGAGGAGTGATGCGACACGGAAACAGTTGCGGGCGACTGGATACCATGCCATACAGTCAGGTTGATATTGTCATCTCGTGGAGCGACTTACCGAGTGATACCGTTCACCCATTTCACGTGAAAAGGGACATCGTTGCCTTGTGCATCCTTGGGAGGATAAAATTCGAGCGTCGCAAGCATGGTGGCGATGCAAGCGAAGAGCGATGCATCTGCGGTAAACCGTCCTAATAAAAGTAAAAGCAAATGTCAACTACTGTAGTCTACTTATCGTACTTGGGCCACGCGTCGACGTACCGGGGCATATTCGGCGTCCAAACCCCAATGCAAAGTCCATCGGATCGTTCGCATTCAACGTACCTTCATCATTTAGGAACCTCTCAGGTATGAAATCCTCTGCACTTGGGAATCGAGCTTCATCACGGGACATGGCCCTAGCAGAACCATTTTAGGGCCAAAGCATTGGACAGAGATTGGAGCCTACCACAAATTTGCAACGACGGTTGCGCCTGATATAGGGGTGAGCCCGATCATCTCAGCGTCCATCTGAAGAAAAAACCTACCCTTTGGTATGTACTGGCCCTTGTAAACGTCACTGTTTGACGTGGCGTGAAAAACACCTGGACGATCTAAGACCGCGAGTACAGATGCAGAACAATGTTTTACCCAGTGGTGCTACTGGCTGCCATCGGAGGGTCTCACGAATGACCGCATTGAGATACGGCAAAGCAGGTCTATCATCAAACTCTGGAAGGCGTTCGGTTCCGACGACCACATCAATTTCCGCCTGAGCGCGCTTCCATACACGGGGATTTAAAACCATGGCGAGGGTAAAAACCATCAGGGAAGAGGCTATCTGAAAAAAATGCTGTGAGAGATATACTTGGCACTCTCTGATGGGGCACACCGTATCGGCGCCGGCTGAATTACAACATCGAGGTGAGCGATCGGCAACCTACATGAGCCGATAACGCACCAAGGATGGAGGTCACAGCTGCCTTTTTCAGCTCAAAAATGTATTTTCCGCGTTGTGACTTGCCAGCATGCTCAGACATGCGAGCGAGGTAGTCTGAAACCATCGAAATCATCGGCTGTTGGTCGGATCTTTCCTGGGGACGCAGTCAGCTGAGTTCTGTACGATATCAAATAGATATTACCAGGCACTTTTTGGCGTATTGGTAAGGTATATCTGTTAGTCGTACAGATAGATCGCGGGCACGTTTTGCTTCACGTTTAAGCGATGATCCCGGGAACCAGTCAGGGATATACAAAACTTTGAACGAGCCACTGTGAATATTACTACCGTGACGAATTTGTGGAAAATTGCTTACGAAACGGAAACAATTTGAGGATAATGGCTCGCTCTGGCATAGCCATTGGTACCGCAGCTGCCGCGAAGTGTCTGAAAGCGCATTCTATGGGGTCATCTACGGCCTTCATTTCATAGTCATAGGAAGCAGAGAGGGGTACTGCGAGGCCGAAACTAAGTGATGGTGGTCAAAATGTGACCGGTAACTCAATATTGTCCCTCACATTTGGTATTGTTGTTCGTAAAGATCCGGGCTTTCAATCAAGTCTACAACGAGCCGTCGAGCTTTACGAAGCTGCATCGGATGAAGGTTGAAAGCCGTATCTGCGCGATACGTCTGATGGAATATTCGCCTGCATGACCGCCAATGGTCCCCGTACGGGGTGAAGATAAATACGCAATCCATACCATACCTGGGGAGAGATCATTGGAGTGAGCGACGGATTGAATATTATAACAGAAACAAAGCTCACGGCCTCAACGTTGCGATAGCAGGACGGTCCGAATAGACTTGAGAGCGCTTCTCTAACAACTCTACAGCGACCGATTGGGATCCTAGGACTACCATATCCTGATCCAAAAGACGGTGATACATGATGTCGCCTATAGCATGCTCAACGTGGGACGGTGAGATACTGAACGAAAAGCCCACCATAGATCGCATGCCATTCTGTGTATGTTTTCCAAGGCTGTTCACGATCGACCGAGAGCATATTTCCTAGAATCGGGAGCCCTGTTGGTCCTGGCGGAAGGGGCAAACCGTTCCTCTCCAGCCTTCGCTGAACAAAACGCCGGATAACATCTACAGCGATGATCAATACTGGTACAATCACCGCAAGTTGGACGGGCGACAGTCGTTGCATGGTGAGTGAAAGAAGGGTCAGGACCAACTTCTTCGCAGAAAACGCAATGGTTTATATAGGAGGTGCAGCATTTCGAGTCCCCGAAGAACGGGCTTGAAAAGGGAGGGCACGGAGCAATACAAGACACGTCCAGACAAAAGGAGGTCGTGCAATTTCCAAGTTTCGAGACCCTCGAGGAGAATGGGTGAAGGCTCCTCCAAGCCGGGCGACCTGGCTCTTGGAGACATCCGGACAGATCGCCCCTTTGTGGTTCGGATGTGGACTTGGAGGAAGATTCTCCCTTTTCGATGCTTTCATCCCGTAGGCTGCGGATCGATTTTGCTAACAAAGGCAAGTATTTTGCTGGCTTATCGCAGTGGGGAGATTTCCGTTGGGCACGTTTCCAGTGAGGGCCAACCCTGGTGGAGGCTGGAATTTTTTCATCAGAATTATCTTCCCACACTGAGATCAGCGCTTGCGGCGGGTTGGCTTGGAGACGGTGGGTAAGCGCAAAGGGCCCTGGCAGCAAACAACGCAAACGCAAACGTACAACAGTTGTGTATATCTGGATACATTTACTTCGGCAAATCTAGATCCTCGGAGCCCTGCACGGCGGGCTGAACGAGTGACCGCCAGCCCAACTTATCACTGTCACATCCTAACAACTCGGGAATGAGCTTGTCTCAATCAGGATTCAGCACACCGAATAAAATTTTTCGATGACCAGTTGTCCTTGTACATCAAACGTCACTCACTATCACGTATCAGTGAGGAACCATCTATGTACGGTGCTATTTGGTTGCTATTTGGTTGGGGCAGGCACAACCTGGGTCCTGGGGCGATCAGGGTTGGTGAGCCGCGTCGGGGGCGGGACCGTCTCAGTGCGCATTCTATGATCCCGTCACCGAGGAAGAACATATGAGCCAGGGAGCGACTCAATGGTAACGAAGCGCCAAGACGAGGTTCGAATCACAGGTGCGCCGGGGGGGTGGAACGATGTACTTGGTCTGGTAGACGGGAACGATGCGCAAAAATGAGTGACTTTACGTTGATGAGTGGCGATATTACAGCCGAAGCTGATATATATAACCCGTACCCCATATAACTGATACACTCTGGAGTCTAAGCTCTGCGCGTGTCACGTCACTGCCATACCTTCACCTCATTCTTACGTTTCCCACGATAATTCGTGGTCGTTAGCTCAAGACCTCCTTAACCCTCATTGGCACCCATCTCACCGGGACTTTACTTCTTGGCGTTGCTGGCTGAATGGATTGTCCGCAGGACATCAGCCTTTTATAACGCCAATACATACATGTTGGTATATCTATTCTTCCCGACTTAAAGCGTAATTCGTGCTACCCCCCCTGGATACATGAATCAGTGCAGCGCTTACAATCAAATAAACTCGAATTTGTCTAGATACACTCTCAGGGGGTGAGGTGAGCAACATCCTAGCGTCCTTTTTCTGCAGTCGCCTCGTCACGACGGGAGAAGGCGGCAACAATCTATTGACTCTCGTCCAACAAACGATCACCTGAAACGTCTACCGTGGCACGGGAGATACTAATACTCTATGTTCTATGAATCCGTGCAGCTGCTAAATTGGTCCTACTTCTCTACACAGCCCGACGGTGCTAGATATGTACACATTCACTTCCGTGCGCACAGCGTATGGATGACAGGCAAACGCCACTCAAATCTCCACCGATATTCAAGGCAACACTTTGGGTCAGGGTTTAAATATTGAATGGCTACCTGGGAGGTTTCCTTTAATCAATACCACATGTAAACTACATTTCCACAACAGAATCGGGTACAAGTCAGGGTTAGCGCTCTCCACGCCCGCGGTCCTCGGATCGGCTAAACAAGAAGCGAGGCGTTCCGAATGCAGATCATGAGTATATCTGACTAAGTATTTAGGATAAAAGGGACTAACCTAGTGGTCAAGTGAGCCAAGATCGGCCAACTGCGCACCCGTCCCAATAATACTTGCCTCATAGATCAGTGACATTCGTACATGCCGCGCAGGCCATATTATTAGCATGTAAAAGGTTGTGTTATCGTTCGATGCCGAGTCCTCGGAAGGCTCGGATAGTGTCCAGTTACTGGTGGTCGATATCCGAGGCTGAGTGGATCAGTTTTCCTGAAACATCTTCTCAAGCACGACATTCTAGCCGACTCGAACTGGGGCGGAAACTCGAGCACCGCCACGACGAAATGACAATTAGATCACCATACTTTTCCCCCAGAGACCATTGCCGAGTCGCACGGACCTCACGGAAGCCGGAATATTTACGCGAGCGCTACATATGACGGACTAGCCCAGACCAGCTTGAGAGGTTACCAGGGTTTCATCCCCCCATCAAATGGGGTGGCTGAGCTTATCGGGGAACTTGCCGAGGACCCACAAGGTTTAGTGGCATTCCTCTACAATGTGCGCTCTATACCATAACCATTATGATCAACAAGGTTTAGACCGTGGACATCGGGTATCATGATCAGCCGTGGAAAAGTCCACATTTCAAAGGCAATGTTGGACAATAGATCTATATGGATCGTTCTGCATCCACTGGCGATTATGTATCACGGCTTGCGGATCACCCCGACGACCCGTCACACGCACCATCGCGTCATTGTTGCTTTGACACGCATCGCCATCGGTATGCAACTACAACGACGACTAAATATGAAACAATCCAGACCTGTGGAGCTTGTAACCGTCCTAGACAATGTCAACTTTTTCGTGTTTAATTACTGATATCTGATGAAAAGACCCACACGAGTCCTACGCCCGTGTTGATCATACTACATGTCCTTTTGGTTTCCCGATCCATTCCACTCATCTGTTAGTCTGCCTCTTTTCTTGGAACTGTTAACCTGTCCACAAAAAAGATAGAAGTACTGCACAAAAAATAGTGAATATTAATATGAACGCCCGGGAACACGACAGCTAGGCAGCAGTATATCCAGACATTGTTACATTGAGTCGATGGACAGAAAAAACCTCCGCGATTGAATAACGTTCACCAGTTCGAAAACTGTCCATGAGTACGACACAGGCGCAGGGTAGATATCCCACCTCCGAACTTCTTCCCTGCCGCAGACAGACAAATAGTTATTCAAGTCAGTGCGTTTCCGATCCACCCGCGAGAAAAGAACAAGGCCTCCGCATCACGCACCAGCCCCGCCGCCGCACAAATGACCCGTTCCCCTTCTAGAAAACATTCTTCCGCACGTCGCACACTGCCATCGCAGAATCCCTAAGTGCACCGCCGAGACGTGTCTGATTAAACTCCCTCTCTGCATGGGGGCGGCGCGGCAACCATACCACTGACAGCTGACGGTGACTTTGTCGTTTCCCCGAATATTATGGGCGAGACGAAAGTGTGTGCAAGCTTGTTTGGGGTCGTGCGGGAGGGGAGCGCCGCAAATGTGGGTGGGATCGTGTTGCGATACCCAGTGACACGTGAGCATGGGGACTGGATCGGGCTCTGGCAAGGGGGCAACTACCGGTGGTGGTGCCGGTTCAGTTGCCGGCGTGGATATCTGGGTGGATGTGGATGCGGTTGTGGGCGATTCCGCAGGAGCGTCGAGGATTTGAGAAAGAAATTCGTCGCTTTTCAATGAAAACCCCGCCGGGTCAGTTATGATGGGAGGCGGTGAAAGGTGCACACATACAGTGGATCGGGCATGTTCAGAGATTGATAGAAGTCGCCGTGCATGCTCGATGATGGGTGATTCGGGATCATGCCTGTACACGAGGGGGGTAATTTGTTGCGCAAAACAAGGATCGAGGTGGGTTTTTAAGCAAATACTTGATTCAGCATCAGATCAGATCTGTCGGGCGCCATTGAGGAACGCAAATGTCCAAGAGTTTGCGGTCAGCGATATGCTATACATCACCGCGAGCTCTTCCTAAGCCAATCTAGAAACTAGCATATTTGGGTAACTCGCTTACTAGGCAGATTCCGGAGCATCGCAATGGATATGCGATCTTCGGGATTCTTGAAGAAACAGGGAGGCACCCAGAATTGGTATTATGTGAGAATTCCATGGGTGGCAACAGACTTCCATTGGTATCAACGCCAGGCTGTTACGTTTGGGAAGCCATATCGTAAGCCGCGAACATAACGTTTTTGATGAGTTGGATCACATGGTTATGGTTATATGTAGTCAGTCCTAGATGGGAAAATCACGACGAGGGCTGATCAGCCCCGTAAACTGCCCTTTGTTATACGATACCCGCAGCAGATCTGTTAGTGGCGTTGGCATGTCAGCGTACGAACAGTTCCAAGATGAGACTAATTCAATGGAGGCATTCATCTCCGTTCCGGTTAATAACCTGAAAGCACAACCTCTCGATTTGGGGCCTATGAGCGGCCAACGCCGTCACATGGCACTACTACCCTGCCTATTTGGGATACCCACGACGTTGCCCAAGGCGAAAAAGTGTCTCGACTCACATACAACAATACATACAGCCTGGTATGGGCGCTCTGGCCACACAGGGCGCAATGTACGGTTGGAAAGAGCATGTTAACGACACTGATGTTGCGTGTTGCACATCCAGCGAACGAGACCCAAGGAGTGTTGCCATGCAAAAAGGTAACACTGGTAGGGAGTATATGCGATCGTCAGCATGTATGACACAAAATAGAACTTCACCGTTGATGGCGGTACGCATGAATATTCAATACAATAAGCCATGGCTTATTGCGGATAAGATGAACTCGACCTACGACCAAGGCAAGAACAGAGAGAGCAAGATAGCCTACCCGATTTTACGTCCCTGGTTGAGTGGAATATCGCCAGGCATTGACGTTTGTACCCCGTGGGCAAACAGATAATTGCATACTCCACGGGGAACATTGGCCTATCACACTGCCATCACTCCACACGGAATGCGCTATTGCTCTTACTTTCCATCTTTTTCCTACTTCGCGTGAGAAAATGATGAACTTGAGGACGTTACAGGAACCAGCCACGGTGAGGAGATGCCGTTTGGAGTCCAGCCTCGTGCTGTTGTCCTCGGATGTCCTCCGCCAGGATATCGATACGCGTGCGAATGGGATCCTGCGGTAAAGTTCAGACAAAATTTTTATCGAACTGGACTGTTGTGACGTGACTGGTGGCGTTTCTGAGCCAAGGCATTTTGTGATTAAGGTCGGGGATTTGGTGGCACTGGAAGGAGGAGGACAAACCGCGGCTGTACTGATAATAACGACGGGAACT
>JBBPMO010000230.1:10330-35690 GCA_038090315.1 Xanthoconium stramineum | reverse complement strand
AGAAACCATAAATAACATAAAGAGTTTTTTTCCAATTGTTTTATCCTTAAAAGAATAAATGATATGAGTGACAGTTAACTGGTATCTACTTCTTAGTTAAAAGTAGACACAAGTACATAATGAAGTTGGTTACTTTACATGCTGTTGTTATGATACACAGTAGTACTACATATAAGCAGTAATTAGTGGAGCTGAACCTGACAAGTGAATTGTAAAAGGAACACTTGCAAGTGTTTTAAATATGCAAGGAATTATTAGAAAATCTGAGCATTATTGTATTGAAAAGACTTTTGATGTTTTTTTACCATAATATTGATGTTTAATATTTTGCCATCTAACAATAAAGGGTGGAAAATCTTATTTCATAAGAAGAAATTGGTGTAAGCTTGTATAATGTAAATATTTCCTGGCCTTGCTCAGATAGCTTATTGTACATCTACTTCTGGTTGGACATTACAAAACAACTGTTCCTGCTCAGTTATAAAATGCTACTACTACCTGCAAACAAATTCAAAAAAGTGCTACTAACTTAACACAGTTACAGCATTGTTAGTAAGTACTATGTATTATCAAATATGTATACATTTCATTGCTGAAAAATTTTATATGCAATAAAAATAGTGAAGCTTTTATGTAATTGCTTGGATAATAGTTATTTGAAATGCCATTCCATTTTTATTGATGCTGGCAATGAGTGTCTTGTTTGAAACATTGCCAAACTTGCTGTCTTTATTTCTTTTTCAACTCAGATAATTGGCATGTAGTCAAACCACATCAAAGTATAATTTTCATGAATCAAGCAGATATGTAAAATACATTTGACATTGTGTCCTTGCTTATATTCAGCTTATATAGGTTGAGTACAGCTGGTTGTATTTCTAACTTGCAATCATTCATTCTAAGCTTAATAGCTATATGAATATGATCATTCCATTGTTTAAGAGTGGTTTTAAATTGTTTGATCTTGTCACAAGATAATTGAATTGTGAATTTCATTATTTTGGTTGTTTTCACATGTTTTAACATTTAATATCTTGATTTTTGAAAATTAGAAAAGCCAATGATGAACAATCTGTAATCAGTCTACCTTTTCAAAATTCCATCCAGAACTACATAGTTCTTAACAATTCTTGATTATAAAATCTGACTATATAAGTGGTTTTGCATTGCATGTCACTTTTGATGTGGTAATCAATATAATATATGTCTTTTAGACAATTTGTATTTTTTAACTTTCTTCTAATTGAACAATGAAATGAAATAGTCAATGGACTTGAGATGATATCAGTAGATTGACAAGATATATTCATGATTGGGATGGAAAATAAACACTCATGCTTAGACATGGTTGAGGTGAGAGATTAGCTTTTGTGCTTGAATTGACATAATTTGGTGGAAAATAAGTAGAGAACAGAAAGAAGATGGGACATAAACAGTTGCACTTGAATTGACATGGTTGGATGAGAGAGAAGTGGCTGGGCCTAAAAAGACCTGGTGGAGGATGAGAGACAAGCCATTGTATCTCAATTGACATGGTTAGATTGGAAATAAGTAATCAGGCACAAAAGGAGAAGAAGATGGAACCTTGAATCAACATGGTTGAATGGAAGACAAGTGGCCAGGATTGAAAGGGCCTGGTAGAAATAGGAGATCAGCAATTGGATGGGAGTGAATGGACATGGTTTGGGCAGGAGTGATATTTAACAGTCCAATCTGATCTACTTTTTTGGTCTTTATGCAGTGCAACCAGACTAATTCAAACTGATCTGGATAAGTCTTTGAGCAGTTGCAACTGGTTTAGAACTGGTTTTTTGAAAGACTGGTCCATAACTTGATTGTATATGAAGATCTCACTTGACTGTGGTGGAACTGAATGTAGTACATACACTTGGCTTACTACCAGTTGAAAATTTACCTAATTTGGTTCTGGAAATGCTGAGATATAATTATTTCCAGATACATGTCATTGTAACTTGTAATCAGCAAGAATAAACTTTAGAAATTATGAAAAAAATTATAAGGAATAAAAGAAAATGATATCTACTAGAGAGCATAAGTTTTAAAGCAACAAGTTGCAGTCTAGACCAGTTGTGACTTGTTTTTGATAGTCTTTAAATATAAAAGGACTGAAATGATTATTGTTTGAATATAGTATTTCAAAATCTGATTGCTGGACCAGTCAAAAATTGGGAACTGAACTGGACCACAATTGATTGCAACTGAACTGCAGTTGTGGTCCTGGCCAAATTTGATTGGTTGCAGTTGGTTGCCTTGCTATTGTTGTGTCAACATGTCATTGTGATCATTGAGGGAAAGGGAGGGGGAGAGGGCATGGATGTTGATGTTGTCATGTTGTCATTATCCAACACCATTGTTGCTGTTGTCCCATCATGGGTAATGGTGAGGATGTGAGTGGATGAGTGAGGACAGGGATGGGAATGTATGAGCATGACAGATTGACAGATGAGGGCTAAGTGTAGAGGGCATTGAGCATGCTGTAAGTGAAAGAAAAAAGAGAAAAGAAAAAAAAGGAAAAAAACCTATAAAAGACCATCAATGCCATGTGATGGTGGTGATGAACCTGTTGAAAGTGTTGGTTGTATTGTATTACTTGTAGTGGAGATCAAGTATTGAGAGCATTGTGCACAATTCAAAAGTACTGGGAGTGGCATTGTACCTCAAATGGATGGTAATATGGACTTGAGCATGCCAAATCCCCTAGGTATGAATGCCATTCATTGTTTACATTAATCTCACCATTTTGAATTCAGTCAAAGTACTCTGTGTATTCCCCTACTAGCAAGATCTCAATTCTATCTGAAATGACATTCCATCATTTGACAGCAAACTCATCTTTCCCAAGTTGGGCATCAATCATTTGCAAAGTCTTTTGTGGATCATCAAAGGAAGAAAAGAGAATTCCAAAGAGGTAACAGGTGAAGAAAAGAAAGGGGACACAGATGAGCGGCTCACATTGATGCAAATGATCTAGACAATGAAGATTCTGGGGCCACAATCAGTGAATCTATGGAGAATATACCACAATGCTTTATTTGATGCTTCTCAGGTTTGTTTTATCATCTTAACATTCTTGCTACTTGCTAACCATCATTTTTGCTGTGGATCTGACATCACTTAGATAACATCCTCTGTCATGCTTGTCCCCTTTGCTCACCAACCAAAAGACAAGACACCATTGTGGGAAGAATGTAGTGCTTTCACTAAACCCACATCATATGTCTATCCCTCCAGTTCAACCTTGGTAGCAAGCTCAAAAAGATGTCCTAGTTCAAATGTGTCCTCCACCAGGGTGCCATCACAACCAAGCACAAGGAATTCCCTCTTTGCCAGGCTTGAGCTGAATAAATAAGGTGAAGCTTTGGAGTGTCCACAAGGTCAGGATTCTCACACAGTTTATTATAACTATGCACTTCACAAGCAGGAACTTGAAAATAAGTGTGAGGTACTTTTAAAAGCTGGAGAGCAGCTCAAGTCTCAACAAGAGCTCAGGAAACTTGATATTCTACTCAAGGAACAAAAAAAGCACACCTATCTGTGCCAGATTGAGCTGCTCCAACTTCAGTACACAATTCAAAATCCACATGACATCCTACTTGGTTAATTGTTTTCCTCTGGCTCTCCCCTTGGCTCTTCATTGCTCCTTTCTGGCCCTTCATTTCCTGGCCTCTCATAACCTTCTGCCAGCCTTTCATTTACTTCCAGCTCTTTACTTTTCAGTGGTTCTTCTTCCCTCCTGGCTCTTCTCATCTTGTTGACTCTTTGTTGTTTTCTGGGAGTACCTCATTTCCCACCAATTCTCCATTCACTGCTACCTCTTCCTATGCCACTGGACATTCTTTTTCTGCCACTTTTCTCTATCTTGCCAGTGGACACCTTTCATTCCCTGTTGATTCTTCACTCCTCTCTAATTACTCTTCATTTCCTCCTGGTCCCTCACACTCCAGTAGTGCCTAAAGCTGTCAAGTTGCTGCTCTTAGTCTTTTTTTTTCATTATTACCATTTTTAGTGGCCACAGATGGACTGTCAGTGTATCAAATGAGGCTTGATGATTTGTGCAATTTATGGTATGTATTCTCCTTTCTCTTTCTCATTGAAATATGATATTCCTTCAATCTCCTTCATCATTGACTTGAAAGTTCATACCAAGTGTTGTGAAGAGTTTCTGCATCAAGTCCACACAGCACTATTTTGATCAGGAGCCATTACTGCCAGATGGTCCAGACCATTTTTGGCATTAGTTATTTATTTACATGCCCAGTACATGGATGTCTTGAGGCCAAGCACTGTTTTGAAGCACATGATCATATTGTGCAATATGATACAGCACTGAATCCAGTGCATTGCATACATTAAACTGTTGAGCTTCTAGATTTTGAAACAATGTTTCTAAAGTAACTGAAATCATCTTTTTAGTGCTGTGAATTCATGCTTTACATACATGCAAACCTGGAACAGATTTACATAGGGGAAACCAGCTGATAACCTTATCATTTACCTTCAACAGGTACTAATTGTATACCTTTTGTGGCCATAAAAGTGGCTTTGTTCAGGTTGCCTTAAAAGGGACAACATACCAAGATCATGTTGGGTAAGCACCATCAGCCCACATCCAGTGATTCTCTGGTATTGTTCCTTTCAGATCCTTTATAATATCTATCCCCTGAAACACATAGGCATCATGCACACTTCCAGGATGCCCTAAGCTGTAACCAACCACCAGCAAGTTATATGACATAATGGTAAGCTGCAACAGCATCAGTCACAAAGCAAATATAAGGTACACAAGTTGACAATTATGTGAGTAATGTGATTTCCTATTGTAGTATGTCTCCCCATAAATTATTGGTTTTTGAAACAGATTTATGGTCAATCCATCTGTTGCAAAGATTTTTCTCCTTCAAGCCTCACATGACTTCATTTCTACAAACCTTCATGCAAGTTCAGTGTCAAGAGAATTTATTGTAGGAATTTTCATGAACCCTCATGTTGGTCCAAGATTGCTATTATTGTGTGTTCTGTATAGTTGATCACCAAGCCAAATGCTAACTCCTGCCCACTGTGCAACATCCTCTATTTGCAGCATTTCCACAATGTCCCATACAAAACAGGAAAATGATAAGTTGGGTTGCAACCAGTGCCCTAGGTACGGGTGATTTGACTTCAATCTAAAGATCTTGTGGTCACTAATTCAATCCAGGATATAATTGAATATCTTGTGGTTGACACAAGCCTTTTGGCAAAACCAGTCTGGTTGGAACTTTGCAAAATGTTGAAGGAGGTGGAGCTGAGATACTCACAGCATTGGTTTGGCAATGTGGTTGATGATGTGTGTGTATCTAACCTCATTGTGGAGTGCTCAGATCTCATACAGGAGCTCCTGATAGTGAGCATTTCTTCTCTTCACTAAACAGTTCAACTCAGATTCTGACTCAGAATTGGATTCCTTGTCAGATTTGATATTAAAGGAGGGGAAAGAGGGGAGATGGGAGTAGAGGGAAAGACATTCAAGTCCTTATTCCCATCAGATCTGTCTTCATTGATTCAATACTGTAAGTTTTCCATCATGATCAGAATTGTGAATTCTAACTTGTTTATGCTATTTAACAGCTTTTTTTTCTCTGAGATGCAAGGCATGGTGGGGGAGAGAAGGGGGTGCTCATTTCTGATACTGAGTACCAGTACTACCCCTTGACAAGCTAAGGCTTATCCTTTCAATCCTACCAATCAAAAAATCTGCAAAGCACTCATTGATGAACAACTAAAAAACAGGAGAATCTACCCTTTCCAATCTCTGAAGTGTCACCATTCTTTTTTATCCCTAAGAAGGATGGGATCCTTTAGTCCTGTCAAGATTACTGGTATCTCAACTCCCACACTGTCAAAAATGTCTACCTACTTCCACTAATATCTGACCTCATAAATATGCTCAAGCATAGCACCTTATTCATTAAATTTGACATTTATTGAAGATTCAACAATATCTTCATCTAACCAAAAGACTGCTGGAAGGTGGGTAGCCTTCTCCATCCTGTTTGGCCTCTTTGAATCCACCATTATGTTCTTTGGCCTTTGCAACTCCCTGGCTATCTTTCAGGCCTATATAAACCACACCTTTTTATGAATGAAGGATGGCTAATCATTTACATGCACAATATGCTAATCTACACCACAGATGATTCCAAGCTCCATTGCAAATGAATAAAGGTCCTTTAACACCTCTGTAAGCAAAAGCTTGCTTCAAAGCTCACCAAATGCTCCTTCAATGTCACTAAGGTTGAGTACCTCAGCCTCCTTATGTCTCCTGGACACATTTGAATGGATCTTGTCAAACTTGATACCATCAGGCAGTGGAACTCTCCACAAAACATAAAAGCTGTCTGATCCTTTATCAGGTTTTACAATATTTACTGCAAATTCATTTCTGGGTTCTCCAACCTGGCCAAACTCCTATTTAGTCTCACCCACAAAACATACAATGGATATGAACTGACAAGCATAGCATAGCATTCTCCAATAAGAATGCCTTCATAACCCAACCAGTGACTCTCCTCTCCCTATTCCTCCACCCACATTATCCATACCTTTGGTGGATTGCATCTTCTCTTGCCCTGCCTCTCCTACACTTACCACAATTAAAACCAGCCATTGCTTTCATTGCAGATATCCTAATCACAACAAAGACAACTGCCCCACCTACTATTGTCCTGCTTGCCAAGATACAGCTCTAAATCATCCACAGCATCTTTGCCCACGGGCCCAATATGATTTCTGCACAAGATGGGAGAACTCTGAAGAAAAACTGCAGCCTTTGAACTTGCACAACTTGTGATGCCAAGGGACATGTTGCAGATTGTTGTCCATTTAATACTCTTACCCCTCAAGAAGCATACCCTGAGTATGGAGGATTCAACAATGAAAACCAGGAACTTCAAGTGCCCACCATGGATGAATGGAAGTGAGAAGATGGTTCATAGTAAGCCTGGAACTCAAGTGTATGAAGGGGATAATGTTACAATTCACTTTCTTCACCATACCTTTTCCCTCCTTTCCATTACTTAATATTCTTACTTTTCTTTTATCCTTCTCATGAGGAAATGGATAGGTATCTCCTTGCGCTTGGTCCACACTTGTGCTCACTCTTCTTCCTTTGATGCTGTACTTACCATATGGTTATCACTACTTACTATGGACTGACCACTCCTCTAGTTGCCTCTCTTATGATGACTACATTTTCCCAATATTTTCCAAGTTCTATGTAGTTCCATGACCTTCTATGGCACATGACCAGCAGCACTTATATACTGTCTCAGTCTGTATTATCTCTTCACTCTTGTTTTACACAATTACAGCATCAGTCTTGTGTTCTCATCACCTTGTCACCTAGCTACTAACATTTGAGACTTCTTTGAAGATATTGTGTCTCTTCATAAGTATCTCTCTCAGAGTAAGTGAATCTTAGATCCAGGATGCAAGTCTGTTGGTTCTAATTGATCCAGTTTGGTCTGATTTGTGGTCTTTAGTGGTCCTTTAACCAGACCTATGAATACTAGATATGCCAGAGTATGAATTTCATTAGCAGTTCAAATTTGAATACCATAATGGCATCCTTGGCCATTAGAAAAGTAAACAACAACAATTACAAAAGTGTGAGCCCATAAGAACATCCAAAAGTCTCATAAAGATGAGGATCCTGGTTTGTGTACCAAATGGTGAAAAGAAGTATTAAGGTAATGCACCATGAGAGACCAAGTCTTTCAAGAATATTGAGTGTGATGAAAGAGAATGGCATTATAAGGATGTATGGTTTTCCTTTCAATCAGGGATGAGGTAGTTGAATGAAAGTGACCTCACTAGCAACAATATCATCAATGGGAATACTTACCAAGTGTTAACATTTAGATAAAAGAGTAGTGAAGAGGTGTTGAGTGATGAGCAGCTGTGGGTAGGCTATGGACAATCTGGCTTGTAGGAGGTCAAGAGTATTTTTTTTCACCAAAACCTAAAGGGCCTGGTTTATATACATACTACAAGAATTGTGTGTATGTTGTAAGTACAGGTTTATAGAATCCAATAGAATGTCATGGAATGATTAGTAAGTCAAGATGTCATCTATAACATCATGCCAAGACTATGCCATTTCACATAAGTGTTTTAATATAGGTATTCACTGATCATCAGAATCTCATCCACTTTCACAAACCCCAACATCTAAACCATTGACAAGCAAGATGGTTACTTGACCTCATCAAATATAATCTCAAAATGATCCATGTACACAAATCCACCCTTGCTAGATCAGATGCACTCTTTCGATGACCTGATCATCTCCCTTGATCTGGTGTAAACAATGAAGGAGTAACCCTCCTTCCACTATCCCTCTTTATTAATGTCATTGATGCTGCCCTCAATGACCATATCAAATTGTGCTCCAAACATAACCCCTTTCCCCTCTCTGCCCTTCAAGCCATTGATGGCTCCATCCCTCCTCCATTCTACTCCCACCTTGCAAACTGGCAATATGACACTGGTATCCTTACTTACCAAAACCACATCTACATTCCCCCTGACAATGAACTCCACCACAATATCCTATCCTGCCATCATGACCATGAAACTGCAGGACATCCTGGATATCTTAAAGCATAACAACTTGTAGCTGTGAATTACTGGTGGCCTGGCCTTGCCCAATATGTACAATACATTAAAGGATGCACCATCTGCCAACAAGACAAAGCCAACACTCATCCAACTGTTCCTCCACTCTCTCCTATAAAATTCACCACCTTCCAAACATTCCAACAACTCTCCTGTGACCTCATCACTGACCTTTCCTTATTCAATTCAATGGCTTTGACTCTCTCCTGGTCATGGTAGACAATGGGCTTACTAAGGGGGCAATTCTATGCCCTACCAACAAAACTGTTACCACTAAAGGAATTGCTTTCCTTTTCTTCCACAAAGTCTATCTGAGGTTTGACCTCTATGACAAGGTCATCAGCAACTGTGGACCACAATTCACCTCCACCTTTGCCAAAGAACTCAGAAGAATTCTTGACTAGAAACTCACCTTATCCACTGCTTATCACTTTCAAACCAATGGAGAAACTGGATGTATCAACCAAGAAGTTGAAACCTATCTCTAAATCTATTGTGGAGATAACCCCACCTCATGGTCTGATTTTATTTCTTATACCAAACTCACCCATAATCATCAACCACACTCCATCACCAGAAAGTCCCTGTTCTATCTCATGATGGGCTTCAAACCTCACACTTTCCACTGTTTGCCTGAACTCTCCTCTTCCTGTGCGAGAATATAGATTGAACCTCCTCCAAGCTACCTGAGATAAAGCTTTAGCTGTCCATGAACTTGCCCAACAATTAATAGCAGCTTGGATATGAGAAGGATTCACTTCTTTCAAAGGAGACAAGGTGTGGTTAGAAGCTTGTAATCTAAAATGATGGATCTCCAATTTCAAGTTTGCTTCTAAAAGAGCAGGTCCATTTACCATCACCAATATTCTATTGCAATATGGGCCATGGTATGGCCTGGCAGCCTGGAACATTGTTGGGTGATCATCATCAGTTTCCAAAGACATTGCCTTGGATAGGCTTCCTAGATGCCAACATGAACACTGTTGGTTCTATCCAAATTAAGTCAACCTTTGGGCCCTCCTCTGTACCTGTTTAAGAATTTGCTGACCACATTTCATACATTTTCAGAACTAAGATCACCATCTTATGGGAAGTGCATAACATGGTGAGCATGATGCCCTATTGCTCCATTTCATTACAATGTACTTCTATTCATTGATGCACCCAGATCCCACTGACCTATGAACATTGCAGCTATCATATACAGTTTGTGGCTGTTAATTAGCATACTACTCTCACAACAACCATTGATCCAGCTGGCCATTACATCAAATGATTCTTCCTGCCAGTCAGTCTAAGTTAACTGCCAAGTTGATTTTTACTGTTTGATGACAGCCATCAAGCTGCTTTGGAAATTCCAGCCAGATAAATCCATGCTTTGAGATCTGCTTACAGATACTAATACACCCCACATACTTTCATCTCATGAAAATTATAATCAGCAAAACAAACCATGCATGAAATGGAAATACTAATAAAAGAAACTCAAAAAGAGGTCAAGTGGGAATATGTTAACTCAAAATTGTGGAAAGTACCAAATATAATTGAATAGGCTGTGGACAAGACAGGAGTAACGATAATATGCCATGCATTAAGAGGCACATTGTTTATGAAATAGCAAGTTTAATATCAAACAATACTAACTACTAGTAGCATTAGATGTTGAATTTAACATAGAATATGTTGATGCATGCTGCTTCAGCACTCCTACATGCTCCTACATGCTGATATATTATAATTCTGTTCAACATCTCTTTCCCAAAGAAAGAGAATCAGTGAAACACTATTTTAAGTCAGCACTCCAACAATGCTTGGATTTGACAACAACAGGAATTTGGGACTGGAGATAGACTATGACTGTAAGATATTCCACTAATCACCAAGGTGAGTGAGTAGCCAAGTCATTTCTGATAACCATAGTGGGCTATTATGGATTTATATATGGGTATGATCAGACAACTCTGTTAAATGGTCACTTGGCCCCCTTCACACCCTTTTCAAATCACATTGGTCTGTGACCTGTTATAAGTTACCATTGGGTCCAATTGATAATTGATTGCACAAGCAAACTAACAACCTCTAATGGCCAAGTCCAGATTGACAGCTTGTTATCAAACATATTGGCTAATCCCAGTGGCAATATGGCAATAGAGCTCTTTTCAAAACTTCACCATGCAAACCTTGTCAGGACCAGGACATTTCCTGCTTAAATTAACATTGGATGATTGCACATCTGACCAGCTCAAGACTCCTGGAAGTCCTATTCACTTCACCAAAGCCTGAGGAATGGATATATTCATATATTAAGTCAAGCAGAAATGCAACAATCTGAAAAATAGGTTGCACATTGAATCCATGACAACCATTTGCCTGTTAATGCAACCCTTCTTCTCTGACCATGCCTACCTAGTCATCAGGCCTCCTGATTATAAGTGATATGTCATCATTCAATTATTTAATATCTCTGCAAATCACAAATGCAACCAAAAAATTGAAGTGGGATCACATCCAATTACCCAAACACATTGCAAAATTTCATAACCAAAAGTAATTGCATGATTGTCTTTCCTCAGAGGAATTTCAAATTCTGTTTATCATCTACAAAGTCATTTCAGATAAGTATAAGTGTAATCACTTCTGAATTCATTCAGTTAGTTGCACTAGTATATACTGGCCAATTTCTCTTTTGACCTGCCTTGACAAAGATGTTCTTCATGGTGGCCATCTATGTGGCTGCCAATATAATTGTATCTCAATATATTGTAATGGAGCCTTGCTGAAAAGGGCACATGTATCTGTTCACAAGAAAAGCTTCAACCTGAGAAGAGATGGTAAACAGATGGAGTTTTTGTGAAAGCTGTATGATCTAGTGACACAGGTTGATACATTGGTGAGTGCATTAGCCATTTTTAAGCAAGAGCACCTACACAATGCCCATAATACTGTACAAAAATCATCTAATTCACTAACACAGAAAGGACAAGGATGATAAGTAGCATTAATATTATGATGCATTCCATAAAAGAGTAGTTTGAGGGTTCAGATTATACAAGACAAAGACAACTAAAAGTCATATATATTCTGTAGCTTAAGTATACAAAGGTCACACACTCTAGCATGAACATCATGTACCATTTCTGGTAATTTTGATAAATTATATAACATGCAATGAAAGTTTACATCCCACTATAGGTTTCAAGTCCATTACAAATACCCAAGTGCTTAATTCTTGCCCAGTCTGTCTCTTTCTCTGTCCAGCCTATGTCTCTCCATCCAGTCTACAGCATCTATCCAGCCTGCACCCTACATTCCATGCCCAACTTGTACTTCCTCCTAGCTAGTAGCATCTGCCCACTGGCTGCCTGCTGCCTTCAAGTGTGTCCAGCTTGCGAAATTTAAGCCAGCAACCTACATTAAAGCAAGAATTAAATCATAAATCTTCTTTTGAACATTTTCAACAAATCCTAGGTGTTAGGATCATCTCTTACCCTCTATGACTATCCTTGTATGTAAAGGACTAGACTCTCTTGTTCTTTGGTCTCTATTCTTTTAACCTTGTCATACTCCAGTAGATACAGTCTTCCCATTCTTTTTCTGCTTTTCTTCTGTCACCACCAAAGGGGCATGACTCATTTGTGACTTGGTTGTAACTCATATGAACAACCATCTCTCTTAGTAGTTCTTTTACACTTCTTACATGTTCCCTTGACTCATAGCTTCTATGAACTTTTACAGCCTTATACAGTGATGTGGCCCATAGTACTTATATATAGCTGCATGTACTTATATTTTCTTATACTTATTCTACATGATCACAAGGTACCTTGCTGCATTCAAGTCACTGCCTTGTCTCTAGCAACCCTAGAAGTTTTCCAACTCACTTCTAGTGGATCTGACAGCCTAGTAGTTTCTAAGCTTATATACTAAAAGTTTGTGTTGAATAGTTTTTAACACAAGTTTCTGTGTTCTTAGGTCAAAAATTGTATTAAAGTGTATGTCTTACATGTTGTCTCTCTCTGTAAATTATATAATCTTCCAGTCCACCAGAATTGTTGTTACACTTGCCTCAGGCAGAGGGAAATATAAATATAAAGTCAAGTCAAAAGATCAAAGAAAGCTTGTGAATAGTTTTGGCCAAGAGAAGTCTCAGCACTTACCAGTATTAAAGCAGAGACTAAGGGAGAATATAGCTGAAAATGCCTTCTAAGGTGTAGCCATGGTATATCTCTGAGGAATGTGGGAATCAAGGGGGTTGGTGCTTACACTTTAAATTGAAGATTATTTGGATTTGCAAGACTGCAGTCAGCTATATTAGGTAAAAGCAGCTGAAAAAGTCAGCATTTTGTTACTTGTCATATTTATTATAAAAGCCTGTTGCATCCAGTGCAAACTTAACCAACTGGTTAGACATTTTAAGCAGCACCTTCAGCACAGAACCAGATAGACCACATATACAGCATAATATCCAATATGGTGCTTTGAGGGCCATGGTTAGGATTTATAACAAATGATTAATTGCCTAGATAACTATATCTGCACCTGGTCAAGGTATTTTATCAAAAACAAGGTGATATACTTGAGGACTCACTCTGGTAATGGAAAGAGTATTGGCAATCTCAATTCAATGTCAATAATGTGCATATTTAAGACTTTGCATGGCCCAAAAGCTACCACCATTTATATCAACTCTGAATTCTATATTTATTTACTTTTTTTTGGCTAATATCAGAATTCATATCATGCCTGATGAAGAAGTATCTTTTTTTTTGTTATTGCCTTGTATGGAAGGTACTTACACCATCACACCATGACATTCATGTGTACACATTCTCTTGGACAAAATGCAAAATTAGATTATGTTTGTGTTTATACCACTTTCTTGATAATACAACTTCAAACCCATAATAAAGTCCTCCTCCTCTATGTTGAAGTCAAAGCTAGTACACTTGTGACTGTGATAGGATGGCTGGGATACAACAATAAATAGTATTGCTGAATTTGATGTTTGTGCAAAATTCTATTGCTATTATTTTAGAGAAATACTAAATGATTTTCAAAAATTAACATCATTTATTCTAAGTGAATCCCAGCTTTAACAGTATTCAACTAATTTACAGTCCTTATAAGTATGTAAGAAAACAATATGCTGACATTGATTATAGAAGTGATGGTGTTGATTCTCTCTAATCAAAATCAATCAAACTTTATGTAAAATGGTGTTTAAAATATTAAAATGTGATTTGTATTTGTTGAGTCCTTGTGCCACACATCTCAGTGATTCCTTGGATGAAATATGGAAGGGTAAGTGATGTTAATTGTGAAAATCATTTAGTATTTCTTCAAAATAATAGCAATAGCATTTGTACAAACAACAAATTCAGCAATACTATTTGTTGTTGTGTACCAGCCATTCTATCCCAGTCAGAGGTGTGCTAGCTTTGACTTTAACACAGAAGAGGAGGAGAACTCTATTATGGGTCTGGAGTTGTTGACTTGATGAAATCAGGAATACTATTTAACAATACAAGGCCATTTGGGACAACATCCTCCATAAAGGTTTGGACAGATCCTCCACAAAGCTATTATCTTCTCAGGACATCACCATCAGCAATTTTGCTTGGGCTGATACAAACAAGATATCTTTATTATACTGGCAGGTCTCCTGCAAATTTGGTTGAGGCTTGATGAGAAATCAATATTGATATGAAAAGTAGTGGTTTAGCAAGGCATTGTATATATAGCCCATAGTAGCTGGATTCATAATGGGGCCCACAAATGCTGGTATTGTGCAGCCATTTGGTAAGCCACTTTTCCAGCCCCATAGAAGAGATAGCTTGTAAAATACTGCAGGTATCACACACCTCCAGAAGAATATTACCATACTCAGATGCTAGAAATGGACCTGAAGCAGTGTTCTGCTGGTCCATGAATGCAGGTTAGAGTCACTGATTGGAAATTGTGGGAAAAGCAGTGAACTTTGCCAAAACATGTGCTGTGCCAGTACCAAGTTGTGGAAAAAGCAAAGCTTACATTGCCATGTACTTCTGGCAAGGTACCACTAATGATTCACTGTCCTTACAAGCACTCATGCTTATATTCATCCACAAATCCATAGAATCTCACTTTAGTTTATGCTACTTGGAGTGTAGAGACTGGTATTTCATTATAAAAATAAGTATTTTTAATGCTAATTGTAACACAGTCTATATATTGATCTGGTGATAACTAATATACATTATGTATATTAGAAATTAGATAATTTTATCTGCTTGCAGACCTATATCATGTGTAGTTATATTGATAGATTAAAAGTATATCATTTCCATGAATGAGCATTTAGGCTTGAACAATCATGGTGGGGATGGTAAATAAGAAGTCAAGGTTGAAAAAAACACCTTGAGTATTGCTGTGGTCAGATGTAGGCTCAGGTGAGAGAGGAGTGGAGTGAGCAAGGGCAGGCAAGAGTGCAAAGTGCTCTTTGGTCCCAAATGACTGCACAAGCCCATATGGAGGCATGAGCTATGAAATGAGTGGGAAAGCCTAAGGGGTAATGTGCAGCTGTGCTTGAGGTCCAGAAATGGAACAGCTGTGAGGTGCCAAAAATGAAGGTTTGAGGCAGGTTGTGGTGGGTGGACATAATGAAAAGGAGGGCTCATGGTTAAGCAAGTAGGCTTGAAATTTGTGCTCAAATAGATATGGTGGAGGTGGATGGTGAAGGAGGTGGATGGTAAGCATTTGAGCTTGAGTGTACATGGTAGAGGTGGAAGTGTTTGGGCTTCAATGGATATGATGGAGGTGGAAGACAAGTGTTTGCACTCAAATAGATATGGTAGAGGTGGGAGTGTTTGAACTCCAATAGACATGATGGAGGTGAAAATAAGTGTTTGGGCCTGATTGGAGGCAATGGAGGCAGGAAATGAGCATTTGTGCTTGAGTAGACATGGTGGAGGTGGATGGCAAGCATTTAGGCTCAAATGGACATAGTGGAGGTGGAAGTGAGTGTTCAGGACTCAAGGTGATGGAGGTGGAAGATGGGCACCTGGGCTTAAATGAATACAATGGAGGTAGGAAATGAGCATTCAGGCTTGAATGGACAAGGTGGGAGCAGGAGACAAGCAATTGTGTTCAAACATGGTGGAGGTGAATGATGAGCATTTAGGCTTGAATTGACATGTTGGAGGTGAGAAATAAGCATTGGACCCAAGTTGACATGGCTGACACAATTGAGGTTGAATGGATGTGGTAAGGGCAAGAGATGAGTGGTGAGGTTAAAGTTGGTGTGGAAGTGAGACATAAGTGGGTTGGAGAACCAACATAACCCATATAACATGCATTGCAAAAATTGCACTGAGTTTGTGACATGTTAGAAAATAAAATGTACACTCTATAGCTACTGTAGCACTACTGGAGTGTGTAATGTGCTGTGCTCATGCTGTAAAGTGCTGTAAGTGTGTGGGAATTGTGCTAAAATTAGGATTTCGCTACTTACTTACACTCTTGTAGCTACTTATGTACTTAGAATATTTATGAAAGTGCCATAGTGGTTTGATCAACTATGAACCAGTCTTAATTGTTTATGGTTCCCAAGTCTGGTTTATATAAGCAAAGCAAAGCATGATCTTTGATCAGTTTTTGTTATGTGCTGGTTCAAATCATCCAACCACATTTGAAGATGTTTGAAAAATGAAAAGACTGGCAGCCATGGTGACCAGCAATTAGACCACAATTATTTGGATCAATATTCAACTATTCATCCAGTTAATTGAACCTCCACACTGTTCTAAGTGAGCACCCACAAATTCAGTGCTTTTCATCACCTCAATTTCCTGCACTTGATTTCAACCACTACACATACTGTATACAGAACCTGTAAGCCCCAACAGCTGCCCAAGCTTGTCCTGAGTGTCAATGAGCCCAGATGAAGTATGTTTGCTTTTGTGATCAACTTAGATTTGCAAGAGGGTTGAGCCATGGTAATTGAGGTTTTTAGAGTGCATGGAGTCAGATAAATATCCCCTGCACATCATAAGGTGAATGGAAACAAGGATGAATTGTCAACATTATTGTTGTTGGCATTATTATAATTATTACATTGTGGGATTATAATAGTTGTTGTACTGTTGTTAGGACAAGAGGAGAAGGAAGGGTGGTGAAGGTGTGACCTTATGAGGTGGGCAATGACAAAGAAGTGAAAAAGCACATTATCAGCATTATTGTTGTTGTATGTGAAGAAAAGGTGGGGGAGGTAAAGGAGGACAAGGTGTGGTGGATAAGAAAAATGAGGGGGTAATAGTGAGGGTGCACTATGCCATGTGGCAGGGACTGATTGGTCAACCAGTATCCAAATCTGCATAATGTTTGGTTTTTGACAGGATTCACAGTTGTGCTAACATATTTATAGAAAAAAGCCACTGCTTTGCAGGGTGCACCACAATTGATGACCTTCCACATGTCATCTTTGTTGGAAATTCACTAGTTTACCAAAGAATCACTGAGCTGCATACATTCTTTGCTCCCAGAAGAATCAAAATCTATATCTTTCCCACATCTGTATCAAAATTTACTCAATTTTGGGAGGGTGATTGGAAGATCTCAAAGATGCCATTTATAAACAGAATCATCTTCGTTCCTCATTCAGTAAGCTGAAAGACCAGCTGGCTCATGCAGTGTCATTCATTTTTGGCAGGTCATGACAACATTTGGGAAGGCTTTTGATGTACACTGAAACCATGGAGGCAAAAACATGGACAAAGCAACTGACAAGCAGCAGCACATCAAACTTCCAGTGCTATACAAAAAATTTATTTCCAAAAAGTGGAGCTTTACTACCATAGTCATTGATGAGGCTCACAAATTCCATAACACCAGTGCAAATTGGTATGCTGTCCTGGAGCTCACAAAATCTGCAAGACTCCCTCTGCTTCTTGCTGCTACTCCACTCTTCACTTTGCCTTGGGTGAGCAATTGCACAACCCTCTCTCCCTGTTGTGCTGATAGAGCATAATTATCATGTAGGACTTATGCAATCTGGGAAGGTTGCTTCGCATTCCCTAGTTTGTTGGTAGAGATGGTGACAAGTACAAGAACACATTCATAAAAAAGATAAGGTCCACACATCGTGGCATAACCTGTCAGGACAAAGTTATTTCTGCAGAAAAAACTGTGGCCACAATGGTTGGGAGGAATGATCAATACATGCAAGTTGTACCTGATTCCATTCAAAGGGTAGGTGAGGTGTACAGCAAATCCATTCATGCCTGCTATGGGAGTAGGATAGTATGTCACACAGTGGAGTCCAAGCGGTACAATGGCAGAATAATCAATAACTTACTCCCACCTTACAAGATGGTCATTGCAAAGCTCATGCTTACAGAGAGAGAACTGACAATAATTCGGAAGGTTCTTGATGGATTCAGTAGTGGGTAAGTCTCTGAGAAGTATTGTGAGTCGTTCTAACTGAAAAGCTCTTGACAGAGATGCACTTGAAATGGTTGAGGATGGGGAGGGATTCAACATGGTAAATGTACTTCTTTCATATTATTAGATCATGTTTTCACATTCATGTTTAGAAATTCTATCTTGAAGGCTGCACCAAAGCTGCATTTCCATTCCACAAATCCCCTTCATATCCTGTCATTACCACCTGTGTTGAGTACTCTGCTGTTCGGTTGATGAAAGCCGATATGTTGGTAGCATTAGTGGGCTATCACCTGTCTATAAACCTACTTGCACCAGTATCATTCAATGACTGCCCTGAGCTTCCACTTGTTGTTGATTCCAATGATCCAGTCCTCAACTGTCCATGGGTATCCAATGTTGATGCAAATTCACCACCACACCCCCTCTGGACACTGCTTGAGACAAATGGCAGTACACTGGTGCCCCAGCCACAGAAAGGGTCCCGCAAGATCCTAATCTACCATGAATTTGCTATGATGGCACCATTAATCCTCTTGGTAAGTGTCAATGCAGTGGATCTATGTCATTTAACTTAGCATTGTTTATCACAGATTTTAAAGATATATGGCATCAATGCTGTGGTGATAAACAGCACACAAAATGTGGATGAACATGATCAGACTGTCTTCACATTCCAGCATGACAAGACCTAGCAGCTGAGTCCTCCTGCTATCTAATGTTGGTACAGTCAGGCTTAACTTGACAGCCACCACTGTGGTAATACTCTTTGTAAGTGATTTCTGTTTTAATGGAATCTGCTTTTACTGACATACAGGATCAATGCTGGTCAATCAAGTCATTGGATGTACATGGCACCTCAGCCAGACTGAAGAAGTCATTATCTACAACTTGGTTTGCAACCAAACTGTAGAGTGTCTGATGATGGACTGCACACATGTCAATACTGGATCAACTCCAGAACAATCTCCGGAACATCCAGAGATTAGTGTTAGACAGGACTTGGCTTCAGCAACTCAGAGAGGAGTGCTGCACCCTTGTCAAGTCTTTGTCCCAGATTTTGGAACATGGAGATAACTTGGAGGTAAAACTTAACATCACACAGTGATGAAGTTGAGTAGTGTTCAGAGGAGAGTCAGTGACTCTAGTGGAGGATCAGAGGGGAGTGAAATCTTAGTTGATATTTGAACTAAGGATAATACATGGCTCAGGGGTCTGTAACAGTACTTATAACTATGGAGGTGTACAGGATTGGTAATGGAGAAATGAAGCTGAATAATAGGAACAGATGTAAAATGCTAAGGCTGTGCACCGGCTGTCCGGAATGTGGAACTGTGGTGCAGGTTCATAGGATTAGTGGCAAGAATGCTACTAAACCTCCTTAGTATAAAAGGGGGTAACCAAAATGGAGGATGACAAGAGGGAACCCTAATACATGTCTGGAGGTCTGGAAGTGAGTCCTGGGTGAGAACACGCTGGAGTTGGTTTCTAAAGGGGTCAGAAGTGGACTGGAATGCCAGAGTTGACTTAGTCGATCATATGGGATATGACAGCATAGGACAAGGGCTTCATGTTGCAGCAATTCCTATCCACACAACACAGAAGAGGTGAGAGTAGTAGTAACACATTTCAGATACAACTGAGCCTCTTATACCTTTTCACACATAGACATGAAAAAGCTACTGACATCTGGACTGCCTACTATTGAAGATCTTTCCCTAGAAGGGGAAGGGGCATATTCAAGTGCATACATGGAGACTGACTTAATGCACCATGAAAAGGGTAATGGGAAGGGCAAAAGCATGAAAAATGACAAAGGTGACTGTGTAGATAAGCACAACATTTGTCATTGATCCTGTTTGCCCATCCAATTGACACAGTGGCAGAAATAAGCAAGTTATTTGGTGGCAGAGAAGAGCCAGGTGCTTTTAAGTCACCAGAGTCTGGAGATGGTGTGTGTAGAAATCATCTTGTATTACCATCAATCTATGGGAACCATCCATTAGATCAATGAGGTGAATTAGTCATTGAGAAATCAACCCAGTCTGTAGCTTGTTCCAATGGTGGGTGTAGAAGTTTGTTGACAAGGTCCATCCATTGTTGATACAGCTACCAAAAATAGCTGAAACTCCCAATGCTGAAACTCCCAAGCCACTTGATGGCCAAGACAAATCAGTTAATCAGCAATTGCCTGAGTCTGTGGATGACAGCTGCAGAGTTTATCAATATTTGTTCATTAGTGACTTAACTATCAAAATCACTGAAACTCCAGTGCTACCTGATACTCATGAATTGCCTGAGACCATGGTTGGTAAGTGTATCATTCACCATCAATGTCTGTCCACCATTGACACCGCTATTGAAACAGAAAAGTCATTCACCTCCTGCAAATCAGCAATGGAATACAACTCAAAATGCAGCCATAAGGCACTATCACCCTTGGATAGTCCTCCATGCCCTTGGCACTTGAGAAGGGTGTACTCTACCATTGTGCCAGACAATAGGGTTGAAAACTCAGAACCACCAAGAAAACTTCTTTGTACTAATAGAGACATGTTTGGAAAAACTGCGGTTCCTTACACAGGCTAGCAGATAGGTGAGATTGAAGATTGACATTAATCCATCAAACTGATATGATTGGTGAGACATATGGTAAATGATACATAGCAAATGTTGCTTCTACTGTCACAGTCTGTTGTTGGAGCATGTCATCTATGACAGAATGTTATACTCCAGTCGACATGGTATGAGACTGGAGGAAAGAGGAACAAGTGGCATGTGATCTATTTGCACAATGTCCATAAAAGGAAACATAGTGTATGTACCATAGCAAAGGTAATGAAAAGTATATCTATGGGCTGTTCTCCAACATCTGTTACTCATACTCAGCAAGCTCCTCAATCGTGGGAATGAACCCCTTTCCAGGCTGGTTTTGGGCTGCATTTGAAGTTGAAGGTTGCTTTTTGAGCCTTTCCCTGGTGGCATGTGAGTGAACAAGATGGCACACAAACAACAGTGAGTACTCACATTCCTTGAATATGAAGTCATTTGAAGTGGGAAGAAACCTTGGTACCAACTTCAGGGCTTTGCAAGGCATCAACAAGGGTGTCATGGATATCTCCATAAGCAGGTGCATATACCTTCATATTGAAACCAATCGCCTTTCCAAGAAGATCATCTTGATGGGCCACACGCTTGAGTGTGCAAAGAAGGGCAGTGGCGGAGAACACATACATTTGTGTTGGTGTTGTCTGAATGTTGTGTCAATGATCTTGGTGGAGAAGAGGCAAACTTGAGTGTGTGTACCAGAATTCAACATGAAAGCGCTCAAGAATCTCATTCCCAAACCAGTGGACAACCCCACATTGGTTATCATGCTCATGCATGAAATAATTACATGGATTGGTGGGATTGGTGATCTGGTCCAGTTCACCCATCTTCCACTCCATGAACTGCTGTGGATTGTCATGTCTCACTGCATCATGAGGGTTCAGAGAGTGAGCAAGCAAGCAATTGCCATATTGGGAAATACCTGGCCAAGGGTATGGGTAAGGGTATGGGTGCTGACATGCCATACCCATACCTGTACCCTGTGGATACCCATACCCGAGACTCTGGTGGGTCAGCCTAACCCATGCTATTGCCTATTAAATACACATTTGGAAAGTTTGATTGATAGTTTATGTTTTTGAAGGCATTGGAGCACTTGTCAGGTGCATTCATGGTGAAGGGCAACATTTTCCTTGGTGTGGATGCCCAAGTTGTCCATGTAGATTTTCAACCATTTCTCCTGTAACATGTCACCAAAAATATGGTTCATAAATGCTTGGAACATGGGGAAAGCATTGTATAACCTGAAGAATATAATAGTGGGTTCAAATAAGCCTATGGGGGTGATGAATGCAGCTTTTCATTGATCCTCCTCTTGAATGCAAATGTTGTTGTACCCCCATCAAATGTCAAATTTGGTGAACAGGGTGGATTTCTTCATGTCATCTATGAGTTCTGGGATGATAGAAAGAGGGTAGGCATTGCAGACAGTGTGGGAGTTCAAGTAACAATAGTTCTAACAAGGACACAGACTGCCATCCTTCTTTGACACAAAGAAAAAAGGTGAGGCTCAGCAACACTTTGATGGTACAATTTGCCTGGTTTTGAAATGTTCTTTGACAAAGTCTTTGCAGGTCTCCATCTTTACAGGGTGGAGTGAGTAGATCTTAGCAATTTTGGGGACAAAGCAGGGTAAAGTTCAATAGTATGGTTGTAGGGACAGTGGGAAGGGAGTTGGTCATGAGTTTTCTCTGAAAAGACATCTGTGAAGTCTTTGCACCATTCTGGTATAACAGGTTCCATCACTTGGTCAGTCTGGACAATCTGGGTGAAAATGGTGGCTTTGTTAATCAACTCTCCTCTCAGCCAAGCTTCTCATTTTATGCAACCTGTTGAAGATCTTTTAGTCTGCATCAAGATCTAGCCAACACAAGAGGTATCATTGGAGAATGTGATTGGAGAGAGGGAAACTTGGTGACTTCAGGATGGAGACAGTATTTGATATCCAATCTATCTTGGGGTTCCATTTGTACAACCAAGGCATCCCTAGGATGACTTGCTGTTGCCCTAAACTGAGGACCATGAGGTCAGCAGTTTCTCTTGAGTTAGGGAAAAGGATATCAGTATGGGCTTTCCAGTGATTCCATCAACGTTGTATGCATGGATAGGTTTGGGAAGGCATTTCAAGAGGAAGTTGGCCTTGGTTAAAAGGCCTATGTTGATGAAGTTTCTGGTGGCATCACAGTTAATGAGAGTTGTGGTTTTGACAATTTGAATCTCAGTAGCCAACCTGATGGGGAGGTGAACAGTTCATTCGTTGGGCGAAGCTACTAGTACATGGAAAAGGTCATGGAAAGAAAATGCTGAAGTGATTTCTTGAGTTAAAAATCCTCATCCAAGGAGAAAGTGGTGGCAGCTGCTACATTCTGTGCATCTTTGTAACAGAAGTTCAAGGTTTGGAGGATGTCTGCTGGCATTCTGCCCTTGGTTGCTAGGGTCTGGATGTAGGCATCAATTAGAATGGCTGGAGAATATTGGTGGTGGTGGATGAAGTAGGAAAAGACATTTCTGCAGTTCTAACTTGTTGGGAATGAGTGTTCCTCCTGGGTTGTCCCTGAGTTTGGTTGGAGTTGTAGTTGGTCACATTATGTCCTTTTTTTGACATCTGAAACAAAGTCCTTCCCTTATACATCAAGCATGTTCAGCTAGAAAGAATCTCTTTAATGGATGAAGTCCACATCCATGGCATCCAGATCTCTGGTAGGGCATGAGGTAGAGTGGGGGATGGAAGGGGATAAGCCATGTCCCTTTTTGAGTGCTAGGATGTGGGCTTTCTGGAAATGGAAGTCAACCACCTTGTTGATCCATCCCTGGAATGTATCAGGAACTTTTTCCATGGAATAAATCATGGAGGTGATCTGAAAGTTTAGTCCAGTTGCGAAGGCTAGTCAGATTTCTGCCATGTCTCCTGTTTGGGCTTGGGCAGAGAGGTTCTGGAACATGGTGATGTATGTTTGGAAGCCATCATCTCATTTGCCATCTTCATGTTTGATTAATACTTGTCTAAGGGCTTTGAGTTGATCTCTGGCCGTTTCTGCACAATTGTATGGGTAGAATATGGAGGTGAAGGCATCTGCCACCTTTCAAATGTTTTCTTAGCTGCCTGGACACTTGTGTTGACCAGCCTGTTATATTAGGTTTCTGCAAAATGACCTCCTCACCCTTTGTTTGTCTTGTTAAGTGGGATTACAATCTTGGCATTATTGCTAGTATAGGTGAAGGAGTTGATAGTAAAGTATGCTTTCATGGCTTTCATCCAGCAGACAGCATCCTCTGTTTCTCTGTGGAAACTGCCACTTTTAGTTCTGTGATGTTGGTGGTGGTGGACATTGGGTTTGCAGGAGGAAGATTGGGATTAAGAGGAGGTTGTAGTGGTAGGATAGTTGGTGGGGATGCAGTGGTCAATGTGACAACTAGGGGCAGAGGGTTCATCATTGGGGTGCTAGGTTGTGATGTCAAGGATGGTGGGAAGCAATATGCTTTGGTGATGAAGGCAAGGATGCTGGCTTACCTGTGTACTGACATCCTAGAACTCTTTTTGAGAACAAGGAAGGGTCAGGTGGGGTGCTAGATCTAGTGGGTTACTGTGTCTGGGGAGTGACTGCAAAGTCCAAAGGGTTCTGGAGTATTCTGGTTTCTTTTGAGTCCTCAGAAGCTCAAAAAACTCTCTTGATTTGCTGGGGAAAAATCTTGGATAGGCTGGGGTGGTCCTGCCCCTAGATAGAAGGGACAAAAGGAAACTCTTGTTCTTTTGTTACACAAGTCAACAGACTTGCATCCTGGATCTAGAGTTCACTTACTCTGAGGAAGGTACTCATAAAGAGATGCTGCATTCTCAAAGAAGTCTTAAAGTTGGAACTAGGTGGCAAGGGGACAAAGACACAATTTAATGAGCTGTGAACACAAGACTGACATTGTGATTGTGTAGAACAAGAGTAGAGAAAAGACACAGGCTATGGAGGTATTTAAGTACTACAGATTACCTAACCAGAAGGCTATTGAACTTGGTGGAAGTTAGGGGACACATGACTACTGCAAGAGAAGTGATCAGAGGAGAAGACACTCCAGTAGAAGAGGTTTGAGATAGGTAGTTAGAGGAGGATAAATGGAGAACAAGAAGGAGGGCCAAGGGTAAGTAAGTAATGATTAGTCTCCTTATATGAAGGGGCAAAGTGAAAATAGGAATGACATACTACAGAGACAGGGAAGAAAGAAGAAAAGAGGAACTAAATCATAACAGTGGGCAGATTCAGAAATATTGGAGTTGGATGATGGTAATATTGTGGAAGAAATGGATGAGTTCTTGGCATGTAGTGTTGTTCTTGTAATGCTTCAGCCCTTCAATGGAAAGTAAGATGGAGGAGGAGGCATGGGCAAAGGTATAGAGGGCATTGAGTTGTGGGATGGGAAGGAGAAGTGTACAATGAGTTTTGAACAAACAGGAGATGAGTAAGCAAACAAGAGGGAACCAGTAGTGAAAAGGAAGGACATGCTTGACAATGACAAAATGGAAGCAGAGGCTGAGTGCAAGAATAAAGAATGAAATGGATGAGATAGTAGATGGAGGGTATAAGACAGGAGTTGGCATACACAGGGGGGTATTTTACATAGAGACACCACTTTCTGGTAATGCTATGATAGAGGTGAGTCTAATCTG
>JBBPMO010000230.1:0-10320 GCA_038090315.1 Xanthoconium stramineum | reverse complement strand
ATACTCTTTGAAAATGTCAGATAAATGTCACAAATTTGAGTTGGGTTCTCAGATGTTTTCTGACAAGGGGTATTATCCCTTGCACACTGTCAAGTACCTATGATGTCCAAGGTTCTTTGAGATGAAATGATCTGTTTCACTTTGTATTTTTCTTTGATGCCAATTAGATAAGGTGGGGGTTTCAAGAAGTTTGAACCATGTGTGTCTGTTTTCTGGTAAGGAGAAGGGAGGAAAATGTGGAAGACATCATATACTTTCCAAGTGGGGGGTAGGTGGAGACAATTGGTGAGAGGCAACAAAACCTAGGAAATCTCAAAGGATTCCTGTTGTTTGGAAGCCAACTTCCTAAAAGGGTAGTTGAGATGGAGATTTGTAGCTTCCAACCAGATCTTCTCTTTGACTTTCCAGGAGAAGTTTGAAGTGTTGCATTTCTTTATAATCTGATGGGCTGTTTCATGTGCAGCTAGTGCCTCCTTTCAGGCTTCTTCTTGAGCTGATAGGTGGTTTTTTAGGACTAGAAGAAAGGCTTTTCCTCAAGATGGGTAAGTCCAAGATTCATATCCATGGAGGAGAAGGGCAAAATTTTTGTGGAGCTGTGGGGGGTAGAGTTGTGGTGAAACCTCACTGTGGAGAGGACATCTGTCCATTTCTGAGGGTTGTTGGCACAGAAGATATGATGTAAAGATATGTTTTGATCTCTTGATTGGTTTGTTCTGTCTGTCCATCTGTTTGAGGGTGGTATGCTATGGAAAGTTTAACATTGTAATGGAGGAGGTAAGCTAGTTCTCTGGAAAGGGTGGATGCAAACTATGGACCTCTATCAGATATCAAGGAATCATGAAGTCCAAACTGCTTGACTACATGGAAAAGAAAAAGTTTGGCTACCCCTGCCACATCAAATTGTTTTGGTGCAGGATATGAGAATTACTCCCTTTGTAAGGCTGTGGTCAACCACAAACATCCATGAGTCATGTTTATTGGAAGGGTGGATCTATAAATGGATTGTTGCTAAGCACTCTCCAGATGAATTCTATAGAAAGAATAATGTTCTTCTTGGTGCTATCATATCTAAACACAAGAAACCAGGATTTATCAAGTCATTCCTCTACCTTGGCTTTCATCACCTCTCCACACTGCAGCATAAAGGACTGACCATCTGGGATGCCTTGGAGAACAAGACTTTTATCTCCAGACCATTTTTATTCTTGTCCTGTGGAGATGGCCCTGGCTTGCTCTGCACCAGCAATTTTGTCAGACATTTAGAAAAACATGGTTATTACACATATTGCTCACTCCATGGTCATAGAACTCATTCTACAAGGCATGCAAATTCATCTCTTGACTTTATCATCTTTGTCTCACATTACTCTATGGTATGTTTCCAGATGAACACTGGCATGCATAACTTCTGCAAGTTTGTTGCAGCAATTCATGTCATGTCTCAATGTAGAATCAACCCAGCAGATCTCTAATAGGCTTGCAAATGGTTTGCTAAATGGGAAAAAGAGTTTGAGCGCTTGTATTATTGGCAATGTGTCAATTGGATTCTTTTTGTTTGGCCTTGCATTCACCTCATAAATCACTTTACCTTGGAGGCAATACATGTCAGTGCACCTATCTGTTCCTTACAGTGAACTATGGAGTGGATAATTGGCAATCTTGGTTAAAAGATCTAACAGCCATTAGCTGATTCCTTTTTGAACTTTGCATAGTAGGACATTTTACATTGCTGCGAATTCTCAGAACATGCAAGCCTCACTTTTGTTGACTCATCAAAAGGATCATGTCTGTTGTTGGAATGGATCCCACATATTTTTAGTACACTGCCATCATCCAGTGGAGAGAAGTATTTTGCTATGGATATGAGTAAATTTGATAATGCTTACAATCATCCAGATGCAGAGGATATAGACAGTGATGATGACAACTTGAACAATAATGTAGAGTAGTACATGTTGGATCTACCTCTAAACTTGTGCATGCTTTACCTTTATGCTGTCTAAGTTTCTCTATGAGTCTTTGTTGGGTTAAAGTTTTGCTTTTCATTGCTATCAGTTGAAACTGGTGCTAAGATGACCATGTAGTCAGTCTTCTTCATCAAAAAGTCATGCTTGTATTTTTTGAGCATGCAAACATTGGCCTAAGATAAATCAAGGAAAATGCATTGATGATATGCATTGTAGCATTGCCAGATGTGTATTAACAGTGTTCATGACTTCAAACAGTGGATTCCAGTGTGTGTGAAGGAGCACAGGAAAATGGCAGAGGCAGAAGAGCACTGGAAGGTGGTGGAGGCACATCACAAGGCAGAGGAGGAGGCAGTGAAGGCATGCCTAAGGATAGAGGAGGAGGTGAAGTGTAAGGCTGCAGAGGAGGCAGCCAAAAAGAGGGTAAGTGCTTCAAGATTCCCTGATAAGGAGTGCTAATGTCTGGTAGGGTGAGGAAGTCCAGGTGGAACAGGGCACTGGAACAAGTAAGGACAAGGGGAAGGGTATGTTGAAGACCCTAGCTAGACCCTTAGTGCCAGAGGTGCGAGAACCAGCACTTTGTTTGCAAGATCTTGGTGGGTGGTAAGTTGACCTCTTGCAAAAAGTGCAAGGTCATGCAAGGGTGCTGTGAGAGACCAGGGGAGGAGAAAGTGCCAAAGTGGAAGTGGAAGGTGATGGAGGAGCAGGATCAGCCATGGAAAAAACAAAGGTTGGAGGATATGTCAGAGTTGGGCTTGGTCCAGCCACAGGGAATGCTGGACTGGGCAAAGTTGTTTAAAGGGATCATGGACACCATCAAGTCATTGGAGGTGATGGTGAAGGTGCAAAACCAGCACCTTCACCAACAAAACCTGCTCTTGAATGACCTGATCCAACTCAAGGCAGAGGAGGTATATGAAGAGGGTTTGCCAGAGGGTTTGGAGGGAGTCCTGGATGTAGAAATGGAGGAATTGGTGGGTTTGGCAGATGAGCAGAAGGAGCAGTGAAGGCCAGAAAGAATGTGGAGTTGGGTAGCAGTGGAAGTAGTCTGGAGGAGAATGAAAAGGAGGAGGAGGGGAAGGAAAACAAGTCGGATGCAGAAGGTAGTGAGGTGTAGTGTGCTCACCACCCTCCTGTAAATAGTACAAAAATTGATTGTATTCTTGGTCCAAAGTGAGGTCTTGGCTTATCCAGATACTGGACATGAAAGTTGGTGATGAGTTCTGAGGTGTGATCAAGCTTGGTGGCCCACAACCAAGAAGTTTCTTCATCAGTTCCTTCATATCCTGACCAGCATACCAAGTAGAGCAACTTGCAGTTGCATCTTCTTCAATCAAAGGAGGCAGAGGTTGTATGGGGAACAAATGGTTCTAATTGTGATACTTGGAAGACTGGATGTATGGACTGTTTCCTGGAGGGTGTAGTTGACCTGAAGTATTTTGCTTTGATAAATACATGGTCACTGACTTTGAAGTCTGGTGCCAGAGTTTGTCTGGCATCAGAAGGTCCTTGGTAATGCTCTTCAAGTTGCACATGCACCATTTCTTCTTGGAGGAATTGGTGGAGGGAGTTGAGGTCAATGGAATACATGAGCTTGTTGAGAGGTAACTTACGGTCTCATTCTGGATGTACAGAGATGTTCGGATGGTAGCCTTTATTGGCAAAGAAGGGGGAGATGCGAGTGGTAGTGTTCAGAGCATTGTTGTAAGAGAACTCCATTAGTGGCAGGAGCTCAGACCAGTTGTCTTGTTGATAGTTACAATAGATCTGAAGGTACTGTTCCAGCATCTGGTTTATTTGATCATCACCTTCCAGATGATATCCAGAGGTAAAATGAAGGCAAATGTCAACAGCTTTTCCTAGTGAGCAGAAGAAGTGGGAGACAAATTCCAAACCTCAATCAAAGGTAATGTGAGAGGGAACTCCATGCATGGAAAAGACATGGAGGAGGAAGAGTTTTGCTAACTCCAGAGATATCACCTTGTTATTGGTTGGGATGAATATGCACTGTTTTGATAGTCCATCCACAATTATGAGGATTGCGGTGTATCCAGAGGAGTTGGGAAGTTACTCAATGAAATCAGTAGAGATGGAATTCCATTCTCCAGAATTGGGAGTTGTTTGATTAGACCAAAAGGATTCGTATTGGATGATTTCTAAGGTCCAGTTTTGTCTGAAGTGTCCGGAAAGTGGATGGTCATGCTTATACTGGAGAATGTGAAGTCAGAGATTGTTAGTGTCTGTAACATAGATTTGATCATCCAGACATAGGAATCCATCTGAGTCAATGGACCAGTGGGAGTCAGAGGGTTCAGATGTGGACAGGTTTACAAAAGCCAATGGGTTGGAGGAAAGTGCAGATAAGATGTCATTGTGGAGTTGCTCAGCATCATACATTGTGCTTGCTTGGAGGACTGGAGTAGTGAGGTATGTAGCTCTTAGGGATGACACAAGTTGCTCCTGGGTAAAGATGGGTTGGAAGTTATGTGGATTGATGCGAGCATAGTTCCTATCCCCCTCTTTGGGGTAGATATTCCAGTGTCTAGTCAGGGCATCCAGTTTTGCACCAAGTCATCTGGGTCTGAACCAAATGATGAGGTTGAATTGGCATAGGAATTATGCCCAGTGGGCTTGCCAGCAGGTCAGAATCTTGGTACCTGTAAAATACTCTAAATTCTTGTGGTTGGTAATGGCATTGATGGGAGTTGCAGAGCCTTTGAGGTAATGTTGCCATGCTTGGAAACTCTTATGTATAGCAAGGAGTTCCTTGTCATGGGTGTCATAGTTAAGTTCCAGAGCTGTCATGGTCTGGGAGAAGAATGCAACTGGCTGGAGTTCTTCATCTGGGCAGCAGATGGAAGGAATTCCAGCAATGGCATTGGAAGCATCAGTCTCAATCAGAAGTGGAGCATCTGGAATATAGTGGGTGAGGATTGGAGTGGAGGTGAAGGCATCTTTAAGATGCTGGAAGGTTGAGTGAGTGACAGTCATCCGAGAAGTTCCAAGGAGTATCCTTGTGGGTGAGGCGGGTTAAAGGAATAAGATGAAATGGCAGTAGAAGTTGGCAAAACCAAGGAAGGATTGTATATCCTTGACCTTCCAAGGCTTGGGCCAGTCTTGGATGGCTTGTACATTCATCTTGGACATGGTAAGTCCAGAGGGTGAGAGGCAATATCTGAGGTACTTGGTTGAATCTGTATGGAATTCGCATTTCTCAGGTTTGGTGTAAAGTCCATGTTTGTGGAGACATTGGAGCACATCTTGGACATTCTCCCTGTGGAAAGCCTTATCCTCGAAGTAAATGAGGATATCATCCAAATAAACTATGACACAAACATCTCATAAATCAGTGAAGACAATGTTGACAAACTGCTGGAATGCAGCAGGGGCATTGGTTAGACCAAATGGTATAACTATCCATTCATAAGAGCCATAGTGTGTGCAGAAGGAAGTCTTCCATTTGTCATCTCTGGCAATGCAGACAAATGGTACACATGTCAGAGGTTGATCTTGGTGTAGATCTTGGCATGGCTTGGAGTATCTAGGAGGTTAGAGATATGTGGAAGTGGATAGTGGTCTTTCTTCATGATCTTGTTGAGTTCTCTGAAATCTATGTAAAGGCAGAGGGTACCATCCTTTCTATAGATGAAGAGGACTGGAGCAGCATGAGCAGAGGAAAAGGGGCAGATGAAACCATTGGCTAGGTGTTCATCAAGAAATGTCTGGAGGGATTCAAGCTCAGAGGTAGAAAGGGAGTAGATACAACCCAATGGGGGAGAAGAGGTTTCTCCTTCCAAGTTGATCTTTAGATCATGTTTGTGATGGGGAGCAAGCTGTGAAGCCTTGCTCTTGCTGAAGACAGCTGTGAAGTCATGGTATTCCAGAGAAACTCCGGAGAGATCCATAGGCTTGGAGGTGGTGGAAGTGGAACAAAGAGTGGTCTCCTTGGATTGGAGCTGCAAGCTGAACTGGGTAGGACTTTCAAGGTGACAGGCTAGTGCAAAAGCAGGAGCGCTGATAATTGTGATGTGATCTGGATTGCAGTTAGAGAAATGGTGTGTATTAGATGGTGTAGTGTCAGCCAGAGGAGGTCAGTCCAGAGGCTGTGGAGGAGAGCTCAGAGTTGCTGGCATGGTCTGTTCAGATGCATGGAATGAGATACTGCTTGAAATCCAATCAATCAATGGATTGTGCAGGGTAAGCCAGTTGTGTCCTAGAACAAGGAAACAGGATCCATCCAACAGAGTGATATAAAATGTCATTGGAGTAATATCACTGGTAGAGAAGTGGATAGAGAGGTTGATAGCTTGAGTGATGGTGGAGTTGGTTGTTCCATTGAAGAGGCAGAGTTGGAGAAGAAGTATGGAATAAGGGTGAAGGGAGTTTTCATTAATGAAGGTGGTATTTATGAAACAGTTGGAGGAGCTGGAGTCTACAAGTGTGGAGAAGGACAGAGTATGGTAACCTATGAGAGAGACAGAGGGCATAAGTGATTTGGGATCTAAGAGAGCAGATGCATTGAGATGAATCTCCTTGAGTGCATGGTTGGTGTCAATGCAACCTCCAATATGTGAAGAGTTATGGAGGTTGCAGACTAATTTTTTGTCTTGGAAGAGATATCTGGTTTAGCTTTTGGAGTTTCAGTCATGGTAGCACAATCCTTGAATGCCCTAGAGGAAGACTTAGGGCAGTCTTTTGCCATATGACCTGCATTTCTGTTGTCAATGCAGCACTTTCACTCTTTAGTGGTAAGCTTGCCATCTTTGCCCACTTTGACAAGATGTTGGACTTGGGGGCAGAGGTGTTGGCAGACTTCCCTTTGGACTCATTGGAGTCCTTGGAAGAGCCAGAATTGTTCCCAGAGAAGGAGGATGTGGAGGGTTTGTTGGAGAACCTAGAGGATGTGGTAAAGGGGTTGTTGGAAGGTTTTTCACATGGCAGTTAACTTCAGACTTGTGCTCCCAATAGCATGTGTCAATAGCCTGGATGAGGTACAGAGTTTGTAGAGAGTATTAGGTTTTCTGACTTGAGAGATCTCATTCTTGATATGATCAGGGAGGCCATTGTAAAAGTGGTGCTGGAGGGCACCCTCTCTGTAACCCTGGACCTGTGAAGTAATCCTGTTGAATTCAACAACATACTTGTTGATGCATTGGTCATCCTTCATGAACAAATGGTCCAATTGGTGTTTCACATCTCCAACTGGGTCATGTGGTCCAAAATTGGTCTGGAGCTCCAGGACAAACATCTTGAAGTCATTCATCCAGTTAGGGTTGAGTACTGGATCTTCCATCTGGAGGAGGTCCATTTCAAACCATTCTAGAGCCATGCCTTTGAGGTATAACTGCATGAAGGTAACTTTGGTGTGGTCTGTAATAAAAAGTTTGGGGTGATCTTGGAAGTTCAATTTGCACTGGACCAAGAAAGTCCAGAGTTTGCAGGGGTGTGTTTTGTCAAACTGGTCTGGTTCTCAGACCTTGATGCACAGAGCTGATTCAGAGGTGGGGCGATCAGCAGAATGAGCAAGGCTACTGATTGTGCTTGTGAGCTGCACAAGTGTGTCACAAGGGACCTGCTCAATATCATCTTCATACTTGTCATCATATTGGTTATCATTGAATGGATCATTGTCAGGATCATCACCATATGAAGGTTTATCTCCAGGTGGGCCCTGTTCATCTGGAAGATGTTCATCATTCAGAGGAGTGCAGAAGGGAGGTTCTCTATATCAAGAACAATCCATATAATGGATGATTTTGGAGGTGTCATCATCGTCAGGCAGGAGTTCAATGAGACAAGTAACAGAGGTAGGAGAGTGGGATTGTTGAGGCACTTGGGAAGCAGACCTCAGAGTATGATGGACAAAGAAACTGCAGAAAATGTTGGCAGTTTCTGGACCTTATCTCATCGGTTGCTTTGGAAAGTGCTGAGGATTTCAAATTTGGAAGGCAAGTTGTGGCTGGCAGCTGCCATGTGAGCTTGTGATTTGGTGGTACAGGTGGCCATAGCATAGTTTGGTGGAAAAGACTTTGACAAGTGAAAGTTCAAATATATTGTTAAGACCAGGTCAACTCCAGAACTATCTTTGGAATGTCTGGAGATTAGTTACAAACAGGACTTGGCTTCAGTGACTCAGAGAGGAGTGCTGTCCCCTTGTCAAGTCTTTGTCCTGGATTTCAGAATGTGGAGATAACTCAGAGGTAAGACTTAATGTCACACAACAATGAAGTTGAGTAGTATTCAGAGGAGAGTCAGAGACTTTAGTGGAAGATCAGAAAGGAGTGGAATCATAGTTGATACTTGAATTGAGGGGAATACATGGCTTAGGGGTACAGTACTTATACTATGGAGGTGTATAGGATTGGTAACAGAGAAATGAAGCTGAATAATAGAAACAGATGTAAAATGCTAACACTGCACACCAGCTATCCAGAATGCAGAACTGTGGTACAGGTTCATAGGATTAGTGGTGAGAATGTTAATAAACCTTAGTACAAAAGGGGGTAACCAAAATGGAGGATGATGAGAGGGAATCCTAATACATGTCTGGAGGTCCAGAAGTGAGTCCTGGGCAAGAACAAGCTGGAGTTGGTTTCTAGTGGGGTCAAAGATAGACCGGAATGTCAGAATTGACTTGGTCTATTGTATGGCATATAACACTTGCACAACAACATCATTATTGTTGTTGTTGCATCTTCACTGTCATGTAGTCAGGCACATGAGAACAGGAGGGCAAGGACATTGGTGGGGTTCAGAGAGTGAGCAAGTAAGCAATTGCCATATCAGGAAACACCCAGCCAAGGATATGGGTAAGGATATGGGTGCTGACATGCTGTACCTGTACCTATACCTGAGATCCTGGTCATCAGTAAACCTACCTTCCCCTGTCCAAAGCTGGACAGAACTGGACAATGTCCCAGCCTTCCAGAAGCCCCCAGCAAGGTACCCAACTGTTAGAAATTGTCCAGCTATGTTCTAGGTCTGTCCTAGGCTGAGACTACTTGATGGCAGCAAACCTGCCATGGTATAAATTACATATATTACAGACTGTGACAGTTATATCACACCCTGTGATGGATGTATTGATCTTATTGCAATATGGTATACACAGAATCAGACAGGGGGAGAGGATTACATTGTCATTCCCAATGGAGACAAAAACACGTGCATAGCAAATGTGATATGTGACAAGAAATCAGCAATAGCACTAGGTGAGATGAAAATCAATCCAATGTGATGTCGAAATTGGTCAACAATGTCATGACAGTCTTGCACTTTGTCACACAGTTTCTACAGAAATGAATAGTTAATGTCATTGAACAATAGTTTGTGGATTACTTGCTTTCCTTGGCAAGCCCACTGGATTTGAAGGGCCTTTGTTTTTTAGGTGTGAAATTGGGATATATTACATTGCTTCATCAAGCCAAGCATCTTGAGGTAAACTGAAAAGTAGATGTTAACACAAAAACTAGCTTTGCCTTGGGAGGACACCATTTCATTGAGGATGCATTTGAGCTGTACATAGTGTAGTAAGCACACATTAATTTTAAATCAAATGAAACATTACTGTTATGTGAAGAAGACCTTGTGGTCACATGAGGGGAACAACAGTTCTTCTCTGAGGAAGGTGCTCACGAAGAGACGCGATGTCCTCACAGGAATACAGGGCAAGGTCAAGGTTGGTCAAGGTCTTAGGACAAGGGAGACTTGGATGCCACAAAACACCTTGTATTGTGTAGAATAAGTGTAAGGAGAAAAGTTCATTGGCAGCAAGGTATAAGTACTACAGTGTGGAGACCCATGTCTCCCTGGCCTTGTAAACACATATCCCACACCATCCTATCATCATTCCACTTCCCCCTTCCCTTCGCAAACCATCCTGATCAATCCACTATTCAATTCATGTATCCACTTATCTGGAAGCTTCAATCTGCCGGTCGGATTGCCTAGGAAGCTTCATCCTGTCTTTGTCCTTTGTCCTTGTCATTTAGGATTCGCTGGTAAGTCATTCTCTATTGTATCCTGTTAGTCTTGGGTATGCCCAGACTATAAAAGATTGTACCCGACATTTGTAATGTCAGTTTACCCCTTGGTTCACTCACCCCATCACATTCAATCCTAAGTTGCCACCACCATTCTCTCCATCTTTCTACTATCCTCACCATCGAGGAGGTGTTAGGATCATCTGTTTACTGTCCACATCCGTCTGCATCCGTATCCACAGCATCCTAGAGTCACTCAGACACTGCAACAAACCTTTCTGAAGGACCTTCATTGCCTAACCATTCTCCTTCTTTCTATCCTCTCTTCTTGAATGCCTAGGGTTGAACATTTCATACCCTTCTAACCCCTT
>JBBPMO010000229.1:0-35729 GCA_038090315.1 Xanthoconium stramineum | reverse complement strand
TCCTCAAAAAGAGTTTTAGGACATCAACACACAGTCAACATGGCATCCTTACCCTTACCACCTAAGTGCATTGCCCCACTGCCACCCTCAAGTTCACAACCAAGCATCCCAGTAACCAACCCTTTGCCACCTGTCACCCCTCTAGTAACCATAGTATCCCCAACCATGCTACCATCACAACTCCCTGCTAACCCTGCCCCACCCCCAGCAAATCCAATGTCCACTACTACCAGCACCTCCAAAATCAAAGTGGCACTCTGTTACAATTTCTTTCCTTTCCCACGTCTTTTTCCTCATCTCCATAGTATGGTGTCCTTACTTCTCCTTTGCTCTGTCTTACACGGAAACCGACCTATATTTACTTGCCTTCCCTGACTACTCTTTTCCTCTTTTGTTTCCTCTTTAGTATTGTCTTGTTCTACAGGACTGTCTCACTCCTTGGTTACTTCTCTCATAGTAACTGTGTTTCCCCTACCTTCCATAGAGTTCTACGACTTTCCACTTAGGTAATCCATAGTACTTAAATACCTGCTCAGCCTGTACTCGTCTCCATTCTTGTTCTACACAATTACAGCATCAGTCTTACAAATCCACAAGTCTGTCCGACTGTGACCTTGATTCCTCGTTTCTTGTTCCTCACCTTAGTCTTACTTTGAGGATGTAGCGTCTCTTTGTGAGTACCTCCCTCAAAGTAAGTAACCTTGACCTTGACGTAAGTTTGTCGACTCGCGTAACACACTCCCTTCAGACTTCACTGAGAAACTGATGATGCTGTCCACTGGAAAAAAGCCATAAAAGTGTACTATTGAGTCAACCTCTCAACCTACACCACCAATGATGCCAAATCTGTAACCATGCTCAACAAAATGAGCCAAGGATGAGTATGCCACTTTATGAACACTTGGCTAGACATACTTGCTGATGCAAACATGAAAAATGCAGACAAAACCTTTGACAAGGTGACAGAAGCCTTTGCTGCCATGTTCTATCCATACCATTGAGCAGAGACAGCTAGGGATGAGCTCAATGACCTCAGACAAATATCAACCAAGAAGGATGATGGCTTTCAAACAAACCTCTCCAAATTTCAGAACCTAGTTGCACAATCCCAAGCAGGAGATACTTCAGAATTGCAAAGACTTTTCACTGAAGGACTGGACATCCAGATCACCACCATGATCTACTCTATGAAAAAGGTCCCAGATATCCTTAAAGAGTGGATGGACAAGGCCATCAACTTTCACTGACAAAAGGCTTGCATCATCACTTTTAAGAAGGGACATAGGTTACCTCTCTCCTCTTTCTCTTCCACCCCACACTCCATCAGGGATCCAATGCCATGGATGTGGATGCTGTCCACCTAAAGAAACTCTCTCTAGCTGATCAACTCACTGCATGTGGGAAGAACTCTGCTTCAGATGCCACAAAAAAGGACATAGTTTGAATGAGTGCAGATCCACTCAAACTCAGGAAAGACCCCAAGAAAACAACCACCCTCAGCAAGTCAGAACCACTGAAACATCACTCCCAACCACAGCTGCCACTGCCACCATTGCTCCAATCACTCCAATCAATGCCTACATCCAGAATCTCACCACCAAGGGAAGAACCACTCAAGATATCCTCCAGACCCTGAAAATCTGCTATGAAGATGATGGAGAAAACATAGCTATTGCCACCACCTTCCCTGATAATGAGGATTTTTGATTCAGAAAGTTGTCTCAACATCTTCTTTCCATGACCTCTCCCATGTACTAGCAGCCTTGCCCAATAAATGAACTGTTTGTCTCCCCATCAGACTAGCTACTGGAATCCAAATTGTTGAAACCACTGCCCTCATTGATGTGGCACCATTGGAAATTTCATTGACATAGGCCTCCTATCCAAAGTGAACTTCCCCCTACAACACCTTTCCAAGCCCATCTATGCATACAACATTGATGGAACTACCAATGTCAAAGAAATCATTGGATGGAAAGCCCACACTAATATCCTCTTCTCTCACTTGAGCGAGAGCACCAATCTCATGATTCTCAACTTGGAAAGATGGCAAGTCATCCTAGGAATGCCCTGGTTGTGCAAATGGAATTCCAAAATCAACTGGATATCAAACACTGTCTCTATCCAAAAATCCCCAAGTTCTCCTTCTCCTGACCATATCTCCCAATGCTACCTCCTGTTACATCAAGGCCTGGTTCTAGTCTTGCATTGTCTACTGGGAGTGTTCTTAAGTAATCTCTGGTTGGATCTGTATTGAGAGTGTCCTTGAAGTAATCTCCTGCCAGATGTAGTTCATGTGTTGAAATGTCCTAGGAAGGATCTCATGAAGAGTTGCAATGTTCTAAGAAGATTGTTCCGGGGTAGGAAAGACTTCCTGAGGAGAACAATCTCAAGGTGAACCTTGGAAGACTAGAAACTAGGCTGAATTGCATAGAACTAGCTGAGGAACTAGATACAGGAGAGAGGGGTTTATATATCGTACAGAGAGGTGCACAGGCCAGAGAGAATTAGAAAGAGAGAGGCATATTGGGAAGAGAGAAAGTTGTATGAGAGGGTATAGACCAATGACCATAGAGGAGATAACAGAAAGAAGAGACAGAGTGGGGAACTGGTGCTGTGTAGCGGATGCAGAGCAACTGTGAAATCTAAAGAAGGAAAGCATACAAGAAGAAATGGAAACCAGTGGGCCAAAGGACTGATGGGGGAGCAGAATGGATCAGAGACAAGAAAGGTGAAACAGAGAAGCACATCTAAGAGTGGAGTGGAGTTCCATCTAAGGAAATGAGGCATTGGGGACAAAGGAGGATAGGTCCCAGTACTGGTCCAGGGAGGTGAGGAATTCATTGATGGAGAGATACGGTTGAGAGTCAGGAGAGAGGAAAATGTAGGGTATGTCATGTAGGAGTACAAATTCCATAACATTACTCTCCTCATAAGACTGATTTACCAAATCAGAAAGTGCCATTGTCTGAAATAGCTTCTTCATCAGGGAGATTGAGGCAGGCTGGCCAGCCAGTAAGGTTGTGTTCTGGGGCCATGGTGTCGCATCCTGCACAGATGTAGTCTGGGCAGTTGAGTTTGAAGTGGGTTCAACTGCCACAGGAGTAACAGGATAGGAGTTGGGGGTGAGGGCAATGACAGGGGGAGTGAGCAATTGGAGGGAGAACAGGCATGGGTGGTGGGGGGGTTTGCTGGCGGGTAGGTCTACCCTCCACAAGGGCTCTAGTGATCCTGGCAGCAAAAGCAGAAAGGCTGCTGATGGAGAGCTCTCAGACATCAAGAGTAGGAGTGCTGAAATGGTCACTTGACAGCAAAGGAGATCCATTGCCATTGATAAAGTTAGATCTTGGGCTATTTCTAGCTGGAGACATAGTGGGAAGTTCGCCAGGGTTGCTGCTATTAAGGTAGACAGCAAGGTTGGGTTCAGAGAGGGAGTGTAGGACTCTCTTGATGGTGGAGTGGGCAATGTCATCAGGAATAGCCACAAGGATTCCACAGAATCCCAGGTTGGATAGGAGGTTGAGTGTTTGCCCACAGAGGTTAAGGACAAGGTGTCCCATTTGTCTGTCATATTCATCATAGGGGGTGGGTTTTTCTGCATAGAAGTTGCAGAAAGTGACATAGGTGCGGAAGAGTCTGATAGTGTCACAGATGGCAGGGGAGTTGTGGATGGCAGCTCTAGATTCAAGGATATGAGCAAGGGAGGGAGTTTCAAGGAAGGCAGTGAAGAGGAGATTCCTCTGGAGGTTGGGAAGAGAGAGGAGTTGTTCAGAGGAAGGCATAGAGAGCCCAAGATGGGTGACAACCCTAGTTTTTATGGGAAAAGTGACAAGTCAAAAAGAAATTTATTGCTCCCTTCTGGCTATAGGGGGGGAAATGGTTTTGGAAGGGTGGAACCCTGTGCAAGCACTAAGGCCTTCGCCAGCAGGGTCAGTTCCAGGATTGTTAGGTATTGGATTGATTTCCCCATCTGGTGTTTTCCCATTGATCCATTGAGTACTGCTAGTCTGGGTGGCAGATAGAAGAGGGCCATGTGAACAGAAGTTTGTAGGACCTTCCTGAGATGGAAAAAGAAAATACTACAGGATGACTAGGTAAGTGTAGACAAGAGATAAGAAAGAGACAGAGCAGGACACAAACGAAGACCATTTTAGCAATGGTGAGAGTGAGCTGCATGGTGATTGTGGTCAAGGGCTGTCTGGGGAGGCAAAGACATCTTTTTGTTGAGCTTTATAGGCTTGAATAAGGTACTTGGCATAGGCAAGGTGGAAAAGTGGTTCCCAGATGTCTTCTGACAGAGGATAGCCTTCCCATTAGACATGAAATTGTTGGTGGGAAGTGGAGCCCCTGTGGGCAATGATGGATTTCATGGTGTATTCTTCTTCTCTGTGGGTGATGGTTGGCAAAGGAGATAGGAAGTTCAGGCTATATTCCTCTGTTTCCCAATAGGTGGATAAAAGGGAAGCGTGGAAGACCAGGTGCATTTTCCATGTGGGGGGAAGTTGGAGTTTGTAGGTGGTGGGAGATAGGACTTGTTTGATTTCAAAGGGTCCTTCTCTTTTAGGTGTGAGCTACTTGGATTCATAGCGGAGATTAAGGTTTTTGTTGTCGAGCCAGACCTTATCTCCTACTTTCCAGGGGATGAAATGGGAGTTTATCTGATCTTTCATAAGAAGAGCAGTCTTTTCATGGGCAGCGATGGCTTCTTTCCAAGCCTTGGAGAGAAGGTGGAGGTGTTTTTTCAATTCAGGGAGAAAGGTTTGTCCAATTTTGGGATAGATGCAGGGTTTGTAGCCCATCATGAGAGAAAAGGGGGTGGCATTGGTGACGGAGTGGGTGGTGGCATTGTGTGAGAATTCCACCATCAGTAGGAATTTGGACCATTTAGAAGGTTGGTTGCAGGTAAAGATCCAAAGATAGGTTTCAAGTTCTTGGTTGACCTGTTCTGATTTGCCATTGGTTTGTGGGTGGTAGGTGGTGGAGAGGGTTAAGTCATATTATAGGAGGCGGGCAAGTTCTCTAGTGAAGGCAAAGGCGAATTGTGGTCCTCTGTTGGAAATGACTTGGTCATGAAGGCTGAATTGAGGGAAGATGTGTTGGAAAAAGATCTTGGCAATGTCCACCATGGAGGCAGTTTTGTTGCAAGGGCAGAAAATCACCCCCTTCGAAAGACCATGGTCTATCACAACCAAAATGGAATCATAGCCATGGGAAGAAGGGAGATCAGTGATGAGATCCATGGAGATTTGTTGGAAGGGGCAGGTGCACTTGGAAGATGGGGGCTAAGGGGGGACAGGCTGGGTGGGTATTGACTTTGTTGGCTTGGCATGTAGCACAGCCAGCAATGAATTTGCGGATGAAGGTGGTCATTCCTGGCCACCTGTAGTCTTTTTGAAGCAAGGAGATAGTGCAGAAGTAACCACCATGGGCACCTGCTAGGGACTCATGGATCTCCTTGACAAGGGTGTGGTGGGTGGGTTTGGGAATGTAGAGGTGTGATTTGTAATAGAGGGCACCCTGGTCAAAGTACCAGTCTCCAGGCTGGGAGTGAGGGAGCAGGACAGTGTGTGTGTCCATGGTGGCCAATGTGTTGATGATGAATTGGTCCAAGGGGGTGGATTCAGTGATTTTACAAGCAAGGGCAGTGTTGAGCATGTTGACTTGGAGGTGGAGGAGTAGTATTTGCTCTGAGTTATCTCTGGAGGTGTCTACAGAGTCCTTTCGAGAGAGGGCATCTGCAGGTCCCATGGTGGTGCCAGGAGTGTGGTTCCAAACTAGGTTATAGTCTTGGAGGAACATTTGCCAGCGGGCCTGCTGGTGAGAGAGGCATTGAGGCTTTTTGAAGTAGGTCAAGTTTTTGTGATCTGTGAGAATTGTCACTGGGTAAGTGGTGCCAGTCAGGTACTGGCACCATTTGGAGAGAGCATGTATGACTGCAAGAAGTTTGTAATCATAGATGTTATAATTTCATTCAGCAGGGGTGAATATCTTTGAGAAGTATGTGCATGGGTGGAGATCCCTATTGGAGTCCTTTTGCATGAGGACTCCACCAGAGGTGGTAAGGGAGGTGTCAGTCATGACAAAAAAAGGCTTAGTGTGATCTGGGAAGGCCAGAATGGGTTGTTTTAGAAATGCCTCTTTGATTTTGGAAAAGGCAATTTTGTGGTCTGTGGTCCATTGTCATTGGGTGTTCTTGTGCATGAGCAAGAGTAGGGGTTTGGCAAGGTCAGAGAATCCAGGTATGAATTTCTGGTAGAAGTTGCAGAAGCCAATAAATGATTGGACTCCTTTAACATTGGTGGGGTTGTTCCAGTTTTTGATGGCAGCAAGTTTCGTGGAGTCCATTTTGATGGCCCCAGGAGAGATCAAGAGTCCTAGGTATTTGACTTTGGTGGAGTCGAAGGTGCATTTGGAGAGTTTCAGGGCCAGGCATTGTTCACAGAGCCTCTCCAGGACCTGTTTGGTATGTTCTTGGTGGAGGGCAAGGTTGTCAGAAGAGTGGATTAGCATGTCATCCATGTAGATGATGAGCCATCCTTCATCAATGAAGTCATGGAAGGTGTGGTTCATATAGGCTTGGAAAGTAGCTGGGGAGTTGCAGAGGCTGAAGAACATTACAGTGGGTTTATAGAGGCCAAAGGGAGTGGAGAAGGCTGCTTTCCAGCAGTTTTCTGGGCAGATGAGGATGTTGTTATATCCCCATCATACATCAAATTTGGTGAAGATTTTGCTGTCCTTGAGTTTGTCTACCAGTTCAGAGATAAGGGGTAAAGGGTAGGCATTCTTTATGGTGTGGGAGTTCAGGTATCAGTAGTCTTGACAGGGGCGGAGAGTTCTGTCCTTCTTGGATACAAAGAAGAAAGGAGATGCTTGTGGCAATTGTGGAGGGGTTATTCTTTCATTCTTAAGGTGTTTGTCTATAAATACTTTACAGACTTTGGTTTCTGCAGGGTTTAGCAGATAGGATTTGGCTTGTCAAGGCATAAAAGTGTCCTTGAGTTGGATAGCATGGTCGAAGGCTCAAGATGGTGGTAGTCCATTGGTGTCTTTTTGAAAGAAAACATTGGCAAACTCCTTATAGATGTTGGGAAGTTCTTTTTCAGCCTTCTTAGCTTGTTGGGCTAGGTCAGTAGAGATGGTCATCCTTTTGATCCCTAAAGAGACGGGAATATGCTTCATTCAGCGAAGGTGGAGTTGCTCTAGTTTAGAATTGGGTTTGAATTTTAGATATCAGACTAGATATCTTTGGTAAGTAGCATCGGGGGAGTCATGGCGAGGGATGTTTCGCCCTTGGGGAAGGTGGACTTTTCCAGTTGTTCAGTTTATTACTGGATTGGCTTCATGGAGCCAGGGTAGGCCAAGAATCAGATTTTCTGTACCAAGGTGGAGGAGGTAAAACCACCGTTGTTCCTCTTTTTTGCCAATTCATAGGGTGAGTTTGGTTCGGAAGTGTATCATTCCTTTTTGGTTGGGGATTCCATCTGTGTTGTGAGTGTAGATGGGAGTCAAGAGCTTTTCCTTGGGCCAGTGGTTTCTGGTGATGAAGTCATGATCAATAAAACATCCTGTTGCTCCTGAGTCAATGAGTGCTTGGGAGTCGACAATTCAACCTAGGGAACCATGGTAGAGAGAAACGGGGAGTCTCACAGATTGGGAATTTCTACCAGTTACAAAGATCTGTCTAAGTTGGGAGGGTGATGATGTCAAGGCATCCCCTTCTTTCAAAAATCCTCTTTTGGGGTGGTGTCAAGGTGAATCATATTGATTTGTTTGCCTTGTTCATCTACAGAGTCATCAAAAATGATCTGTAGAGAGTGGAGAATGTCTTGGTTAGAGAGGTTCCTGTTGGTGCACATGACGTTCAAGTAAGAGGCCACCTCGTTGATAGGTTGGGTGTGGGGTATTTCAGGAGTGGTGTTGGTGTTGCAGATGTTATGGGAACATTGGTTTCAGGGGAGATAGGTCTTGTGAGGTGTGCTCTTCTTATTTCTGGGATGAGTCCATGTGGAACATCCCACTTTGTGGCAGATGAAACACTTGTTGTTTCAGATGTGTTCTGCTTGTTGGACTGGGGTAAGATAGATCCGGTTGATGTCCATGGCCATGGGGTCTCTGGTGGTCTTTTTAGATACAGAGAAGGAGGGGATGTAATGGGTTCCTCCTTGAAGTTTCTTCATTTGGATGGCTGCATCATAGAATTGGCCTGCTTTGTGGAGCCAGGCTTTGTGAGTTTTCAGTTCTTTGAGTAAAGCCATCATTTTGAAGGCTAGGTTTGAAGAGACTGCTCTTTCCAACATATCCATAAGGATGTGCTTGTCTGTTATGCCAGATTGAGCTACTTTGAGTTCAAATTCTGCTTTGAACTTGTGGAAGTCTCCATGGAATGGTTCTCCTTCCATTCACATGTGTGCAAGTGCATGTTGAGCCTTGGAGGCTTGGTTGGTGGAGATGAATTTCTCTATGAAGTTGGCTTTGATTTTGTCGAAGGTCTGGTGTTTGTCTTTGATGTTTGGGTCTGTGCATTTCATTAGCCATCCTTCAGAGAATGACTTTCCTCATCCTTCATCCATTTTGTTCAGGAATGCAAGGATCTTCTTCTTTTCCTCATAGAGTGAGGGGTTTAAGGTGAAGTATGCCTTCATCTGGAGTAGCCATAAGTTGGAGTCCTCTTCTTTCCCCAAGAAGTTTCTGGGGAGTCTGGCCTTTAGTTTGGTCATGGTTGTATCTTCATTGGGTGGGTTGTCTTGTAGGTAGGCATTGACTAGGGCTTGTCATTCTTCAGTGGTAGCTTGAGAGTATTCCAAGCAAAAGGGTTTGGGAGGGGGTGATTCTTCAACAGGGATGGGTTCATTGGGGTTCAGGGAGATGGAAGAGATTTGTTCAGCATGTGGCTGAAGGGATGGAGGGGTTGAAGGTCAGAATAGCCCAGTGGGAGGGGTAGGTCAGATAGAGGGGATGGCTGGAGAGGGGGTTCTCCGTTGGGATCCAGAGATACATTGATAAGGGGAAGACACAGTGGGGGAAATTCAGGTGGGTGATTCATCAAGTTCTGGCAAGCTTTCCTCAGGCTCAGTTTCAGGTAAGGAATCTGAGTTATGGGTGAGGAGTGCTGCTAGGTTGATTCGTTGTGTGGTGGGGGTGTGTTACTCTGAATGTGATAGCTGGAGTATTTGAAGAGCTAGTTTTTTTGTTACATCAAGGCCTGGTTCTAGCCTTGCATTGTCTACTGGGAGTGTCCTTAAGTAATCTCCAGTCAGATCCATATCAAGAGTGTCCTTGAAGTAATCTCCTGCCAGATGTAGTTCACATGCTGAAATGTCCTAAGAAGGATCTCACAAAGAGTTGCAACATCCTAAGAAGATCATTCCAGGGTAGGAAAGACTTCCTGAGGAGAACGGTCTCAAGGCAAACCTTGGAAGACTAGAAACTAGGCTGAATTGCATAGAACTAGCTGAGGAACTAGATACAGGAGAGAGGGGTTTATATATCATACAGAGGGGTGTACAGGCCAGAGAGAATTAGGAAGAGAGAGGCATATCAGGAAGAGAGAAAGTCATATGAGAGGATATAGACCAATGATCATAGAGGAGATAACAGAAAGGAGAAATGGAGTGGGGAACCGGTGCTGTATAGCAGATGCAGAGCAACTGTGGAATCTAAAGAAGGAAAGCATACAAGAAGAAATGGAAACCAGCAGGCTGAAGAACTGATGGGAGAGCAGAATGGATCAAAGACAAGAAAGGTGAAACAGAGAAGCACATTTAAGAGTGGAGCGGAGTTTTGTTTAAGGGAATGAGGTGTTGGGGACAAAGGAGGATAGGTCCCAGTACTGGTCCAGGGAGGTGAGGAATTCATTGATGGAGAGATATGATTGAGAGTCAGGAGAGAGGAAAATGTAGGGTATGTCGTGTAGGGGTATGAATTCTGTAACACCTCCTACAATGGCTAGGCCTTGATGCTGATTGAAAAATCTCCAATAGATTACACAAATGGGAAGCTTGGCTGAAAGGAGAATTGATTAACAAGACCACCATCTCCACCCAGATTGCACAGACTACTCAAGCAACAGAACTGATCATATCAAAATGGTGCAAGGACTTTGCTGATATCTTCTTTGAAAAGACCCGTGACCAACTTCCCCCCCATTGTTCCTATGACCACACCATTGAACTTCATCCTGACTTCACCCCCAAAATCACCAAGGTCTACTCCCTCAACCCAGCAAAAATGAAAACCTGCAAGAACTTTATTAAGGAACATCTTAGAACTGAATGAATTGTACCATTTAAATCTCCCCAAGCCTCTCCCTTCTTCTTCATACCAAAGAAGCATGGAAGTTTGTACCCATGCCAAGATTATTGCTATTTGAACTCCCACACTGTCTGAAATACCTACCCCCTTCCCCTCATCCCAGAACTCATTGATGACATGAAAGAATCCACCCTATTTACTAAGTTTGACATTCAATGGGGATATAACAACATTCACATATGAACAGAGAATCAATGGAAGGCAGCATTCATCACTCCCATGGGGTTGTTCAAGCCCACTGTCATGTTCTTCAGATTCTGCAATGCTCTCCCCACCTTTCAGGCATTCATGAACCATATCTTTACAGACATGCTAAGGGAGAAATGGCTAAAGATCTACATGGATGATCTAGGGATCCACACCAAGGATGATGTTGCCCTCCACCATGAATGCACTCAACAAGCCCTCCAATGTCTTTAGAAACATGGACTATTGATCAAACTCTCCAAATGTGTGTTTGACACTACTCATATGGAATTTTTAGGCATGATCATTAGACAAGGGGAGGTCAAGATGGACAAGAAGAAGTTGGAGGCCATAGAGAAATGAAAACTCCCCACCTCTGTCAAAGGAGTTCAATCCTTCACCAGATTTGTGAACTTTTACAGGAAATTTATCCCAGACTTCTCTAACATTGTCGCTCCCCTTAACCTGCTCACTAGAAAGGAAGAACCTTGGATCTGGACATGACTCCAACAGAAAGCCTTTGAATGACTCAAACACATCTTCTCCTCCATCCCAGTCCTTTGAATCCTGGACATGACTTGCCCTTTTTTCATCATGATAGATGCTTCATTGCTAGCAGCTGGAGTGGTACTCATGCAAGAAGGCAAGAACTCAGACCTGCATCCACACACTTACTTCTCCTGCACCTTTTCTTCTGCCCAATGAAACTATGACATCTATGACTGTGAATTTCTTGCAGTGATCCTAGCCCTGGAGGAGTGGCATCAATATCTTCAAGAAACCACACACCCTGTCACCATTATCACTGATCACAAAAACCTCTCCTATGTCAAGGACCCCAGGAAGCTATTCAGATGACAGGCCAGATGGTCCCTATTTCTCCAGGACTTTGATCTGTGATGTCAGGTCACACCCAGAACCAAAATGGCCCCAGCAGATGGACTCTCAAGACAAGATCACATGGACACCACCTAGGACAATGAGAAGACAGTCATATGCCCAGAACCTGTTATCATCCAGGCACTAGACCTTGCCTTAGCCTTGAAAATTTGGTCCTCCACTCAGTCAGACCCTCTAGTACTTCAGGCCCTCAAATCCAACACAATTCTCCCCTGTTCCCTTGCTCATCCAAGGACAACTGGCACATAACTAACAGGCACTTGTACTTCAAAAATCAAAGGTACATTCCCCCTCATGAGTGACAGGCCATTGTACACTCCATACATGACTTCCCCACCACTGGGCATGCTGGATGTTTTAGAACCAAGGCTTTACTAGAACAGGACTTTTGGTGGCCAGGTCTCTCCTCATTTGTCAATGCTTTCATCTCAAGATGCACTGTGTGCCAGCAAAACAAAGTCAACCACCATTCCACTTGTCCCCCACTTGCTCCTATTCCATCAATCTCACCCCTACCCTTCAAACAACCCTCTGTTGATCTGGTCATGGATTTGCCACCTTCAAACAGACATGACTCTTTGATGGTCATGGTCAACCATGGCCTTACAAAGGGGATAATTCTCATCCTTTGCTCAAAAATCATAGATGCAACTGGAGTTGCCAAACTTTTCCTCCACCATGTATTCAAACAGTTTGGAATCCATAACTTCCTAATATCTGACAGAGGCCCACAGTTTGTATCTGCCTTCACTAGGGAATTAGCCCAACTTCTTCACTATGACATTAACCTCTCCACTGCATACCACCCCCAAACAGATGGACAGACTGAGCAGACAAATCAGGAAGTTGAAACATATCTCCATATCTTCTGTGCCAACAATCCACGGAAATGGGTGGACTTCCTTCCTACCACTGAGTTTCATCACAACTCCATCCCACACAGCTCCACTAAAGTTTCACCCTTCTTCTTGCTTCATGGATATAAACCTTGGGCATATCCACCTCTAGGAAAGACCTTCATTCCCACTCTAGAAAACAGTCTAACCACCTTGGAAGAAGCCTGAAAAGAAGCTCTAGCAGTACATGAAACTGCTTATTGGATCAAGAAAGAATGAAACTCTCAGAACTTTTCCCCCTGGAAAGTTGCAGATAGAGTATGGTTGGAAGCTACAAACTTCTGGCTCAACTACCCCTCTAGGAAGTTAGCTCCCAAGCAACAGGGACCCTTTGAAAATTTCCAGGTTCTATCCCCACTCACTTATCATCTCTGCCTACCTGCCACCTGGAAAATACACAATGTTTTCCATGCTTCCCTTCTTTTTCCTTATAAGGAAACCAAAGTGCATGGTTCCAATTTCTCAAAACCTCCATCTAACCTAATTGGCACTGAAGAAGAGTACAAAGTTGAATAGATTGTTTCACATTAGGGCACTTTGGGAGGTCACAAATACCTGACCACATGGAAAGGGTATCCATCATCAGAAAATACCTGGAAACCCAAGTCAAACCTCTGACATGCATCTGAAATTCTCAGCACTTATAAGAAAATCCACCAGCTCAGCTATTAATGATGATGGCATGTCCTTCATCCAAGCACACAGTAACACCTTCCCCATCAGACCAGTCAATATCCCCTGGATCCTGGGATTCACAATCTACCAACTCAAATTTCTTTGACTACACAACCTCCCCTTCAACCACACTAAAATCCACTCCTGCTTCTGCAAGGAGTCTGGGTATCCCATCCACTACTAAACACACAGAAAGTGATGTCTTTTCATGAGTACCCCCTTGTAGATGCACCTTGCCACTGCAACACCATATCTGGAATCTCCAAATCCCACCTCAACCACAGTCATTTCCCTTGGAATCTATACCTTCACCATTTTCACCTCTGCCCTAATCATCTTCTGTGTTCACCACCACTCCATCGCTCCCCCTCCTTTCCCATGCCATACTTTCCAACCTCTTCCTCTTATGAACCTTTTCACTCACCCCCACCTGACTCTCAACCCATCAAGACTGCTCTCCTCTCAACATCCTGGATCCACACCCTCTATACCATTGTCATTGCCACCCCTGCCATTTGTTATGGAATTCGTACCCCTCCACGATATCCCCTACATTTTCCTCTCTCCTGACTGTGCACCATATCTCTCCATCAACGAATTCCTCACCTTGCCAGACCGGCTTTGGGACCAATCCACATTTGTCCCAAGTGGAACCCCATTTCCTTCTTAGATGCGTCTTCTTGGTTTCACCTTTCTGAGTCTTGATCCATTTCACTCTTCCTCTGGCCCTTCGGACCGCAGGTCTCTATTTCATATATCGTATGTTCTTGCCTTTAGATCCCGCAGCTGCTCCACTTCCGCTATGCAGCACTGGCTCTTTGTTTCGTTTCTCCTTTCGGTATCGTACCACTCTCCATTTCCTTTTCTCATTGGTTCAGTGTTGTGGTAGCCTACCCTGAACCCCACTTAGAGCTCCGATTCTCTCTCCACTCTGTACTATATAAGGTCACTCAACCTCTCGTTGTTCCTTAGCTAGTTCTATGCAATCCAGCCTAGTTTCCAGTCTTCCAAGGCTCGCCTTGAGACCCCTCTCGAAGCCTTCCCTCAACTGGAACGGCTCTCTTAGGACATTGCGACTCTTCGTGAGATCCTCCCTAGGATACTCTCTCTCATCATGTATCATATCCAGCAGGAGATTACTCAAGGACACTCCCTGCAAGTCGAAGAATACTTGAAGGACACTCTCAACACGGATCCAACCAGAGATTACTTTAAAGACACTCCTGGAAGAACGACAGAAGCTGGAAACCAGACTTCAACGTAACAAAAGAACTAGCTCTTCTAACACTCCAGCTGTCATGCTAGGAGTGAACCTCCCTCACCATGCAGCATATAAACCTAGCAGCTTTACTAGCACATAATTCAGATTCCTCACCCGAAACTGAACCAGCTGAAAGCTCTCCCAAAATTGAGGAATCTCCTACCCGAATCACCCCCACCATGTCTTCCCCTTATCAACAAATCTCAGGTTCCCAGCGATGAACCCCCTCTCCTGCTATTCCCACCCTTCAACCTACCCCTCCCACTGGAATCTTCTGAACTGCATCCCCACCTCCACTCAACCCACTGGTTGAACAACTCGCTTCCGTCTCCCTAATCCCCAACAATCCGCCCATCCCTGAAGACACACCCCTTACTGAACCACCTCGAGCCTCCTATGCCAGAGCTACTTCTGAAGAACAACGGATCTTGGTAGAAAACTATCTACAAGATCATCCAGAACCAGTTTACCCCCAACCAACCGGCCCTGAACCAATTGAACTTGACGAAGACGACAAAATGCCGGAACTCAAAGCTGAACTACCCGGAAACTTCTCCGGTACTGAAGAAGACGCCAACCTATGGCTACTTCAAATGAAAGCTTACTTCGCCCTCAACCCATCTCTCTACCAAGAGAAAAACAAGATCCTTGCATTCCTCAACAAAATGGACAAAGGAAGAGGGAAATCCTTCTCTGAAGGATGGCTTATTGCCTGTGCAGATCCTAACATCAAAGACGAGGATCGAACCTTCAAAAAGATCAAAGCAGACTTCATGGAGAAATTTATCCCCACTGACCGAGCCTCTCGCTCTCGACATACCTTGTCAACCATGAAAATGGAAGACCCTCCCTTCAACGGAGACTTCCACAAATTCAAATCCAAATTCGAAATTGAAGTAGCCTGATCGGGCATCACCGACGAACATATCTTGATTGATCTTCTAGGAAAAGCAGTCTCAGCAAACTTGGCCTTCAAAATGACGGCCCTCCAAGAAGAACCAATGAGCCACAAACAATGGCTACACAAGGCTGGCCAATTCTTCGACGCCACCCTATGAATGAAGAAACTGCAAAGTGGACAAGGATATACCCCCACCCACTCAGGACCCAAAAAGTCCACCAAAGACCCAATGGCTATGGACGTGGATCAGATTTACCTCTCCCCCACGCAACGTGCCAAACATATTCAAAACAACAAATGCTTCATCTGCCACAGAGTAGGATGTTCCACCTGAAACCACCCTGGGGTTAAAAACAAATCCCCCAATTGCGGATATCTTCCACGAAACCAATGACCACATAACGTGTGAAACACTAGTACCACCCCAGTACCTGCCACCAAACCCATCGACGAGGTAGAGTTCTACCTAAACGTCATACGCAGCAACAGGAACATCTCTAATCAAGACGTTCTAAAATCACTACAAATCCTATTCAATGATTCCATTGACGAACAAGGGGAACAAGTAAACACTATTCGCCTTGACCAAGAAATCCCACAAGAGGATTTTTAGAAAGGGAAGAAGGAGCAGCGCCCTCTTCCCATATTAGACAAATCTTTGTAACCAGTAGAGCCTCAAAGTCTATAGAACTCCCCGTTTCTCTCTACCATGGTTCCTTAGGAAAAATCGCCGACACCCGGGCCCTCCTTGACTCTGGGGCGACCGGAAATTTCATCGACTATGACTTCGTGGCCAGAAATAACTGGCCAAAAGAGTGACTCTCCTCTCCCATCCTTGCCCACAATGCCGATGGATCTTCCAACCAAAAAGGAATGATATGCTTTTGCACCCAACTCACTCTCCGAATCGGAGAAAAAGAAGAAACCTGGTGGTTTTACCTCCTCCACCTAGGAAATGAGAACCTAATCCTAGGACTTCCCTGGCTTCGCTCTGCAAATCCAATTATAAACTGGGCCACAGGAAAAGTTCATCTTCCCTCGGGAAGAAACATCCCTCGACACAACTCCCCTGAAGCCATGTACCAATGATACCTGGTTTGATACTTGAAACTCAACCCAAACCCCAAATTAGAGCAACTCCACCTTCGACTGATCCGACACCTCCTGGTAACCCTCAGGATCTGAAAAATGACTATATCCACGGATATCGCTCAGCAGGCTAAGAAGGCTGAAAGAGAACTCCCTGATGTCTACAAAGAATTTCCAGACGTCTTCTCCCAGAGAGACACCGACAGATTACCCCTGTCTAGACCCTTTGACCATGCCATACAACTTGAAGACTCTTTCACCCCTCGAAGAGCAAAAAACTATCTGCTCAACCCGGTGGAAACCGAAGTTTGCAAAGCTTTCATCGATGAACACTTAAAAAATGGGAGAATCACACCCTCCCAATCCCCCCAAGCCTCGCCATTCTTCTTCATCCCAAAGAAGGATGGAACTCTACACCCCTGCCAAGACTACCACTACCTAAATTCCCACACTACCAAGAATGCTTACCCTCTACCCCTCATATCTGAGCTGGTAGACAAACTCAAAGGCAGCAAAATCTTCACGAAATTCGACGTCCGATGGGGGTACAACAACATCCTCATCCAACCAGAAGACCGCTGGAAAGCTGCCTTCTCCACCCCTTTTGGGCTCTTTGAGCCAACTGTCATGTTTTTCGGGTTATGCAACTCCCCTGCCACCTTCCAATCTTACATGAACCATACCTTCCGAGACTTCATCGATGAAGGATGGTTAATCATATATATGGATGACATGCTCATCCACTCCAAGGACGATCTAGCCTTGCACCAGGAATGAACCAAATGTGTCCTACAATGCCTCTGCGAACAACGACTCGCCCTTAAACTCTCGAAATGCTCCTTTGACTCCACCGAGGTCGAATATCTCGGCCTCCTTATCTCTCCTGGGGCAATCAAGATGGACCCTACTAAACTGATGGCCATAAAAAACTGGAACCCCCCTAAGGATGTGAAAGCAGTCCGATCTTTCATCAGATTCTGCAACTTCTATTGGAAATTCATACCCGGATTCTCTGACTTGGCCAAACCCCTCCTATCCCTAACCCACAAAAATGCACAATGGCAATGGTCTGTAGACCATGAGATCGCCTTCATGAAAATTAAGGAGGCGTTCTTGAGACAACCTGTTCTTTCCTTTCCCAACCATAACAAACCCTTTTTCGTCATGACCGATGCCTCTCTCACTGCCTCCAGCAGTGTCCTCATGCAATAAGACTCAAACGGTGATCTCCACCCTTGCACCTACTTTTCCAAAACATTTTCCCCCACTGAACGAAACTATGACATCTATGACCGCGAACTTCTTGCGGTTATACATGCATTAGCAGAATGGCGCCAATACCTCACTGGCACCACTCACCCAGTCATGATTCTTACCGACCATAAGAATCTGATCTACTTCAAAAAGCCACAATGCCTATCCCGCCGACAGACCAGATGGCAAATGTTCCTTCAGGACTATGACCTGATCTGGAACCACACCCCGGGCACCTCCATGGGCCCTGCCGACGCCCTTTCCAGAAAGGATGAAGTCGACACTTCACCTGACAACTCCAAACAAGTCCTCCTCCCACACCTCCATATCAACATGTAGGATGCCGCCCTAGCCTCCAAAATTGCCGAATCAACCCCTTCTGACCAATTTGTCATCGATGCTCTCTCAGCCATGGAAGCCTCCACTGTTCCTCTGCCATGTTCCTCCCCCGAGGACTGGTACTTCAACCATGGCGCCCTTTATTACAAAGGCCACCTCTACATTCCCAAGCCTGCCTGCCACTCTCTCATCAAAAACATCCACGAATCCCTGGCAGGCGCCCATGGCAGATATTTCCACACCATCTCACTCCTCCAAAAAGACTATTGGTGGCCCGGAATGACCACCTTGATTCGAAAATTCATTGCCAGCTGTGCTACCTGCCAAGCCAATAAAGTGAACACCCACCCGTCCCACCCCCCCCTAGCCCCCATCTCGTCCAAATGCACCCACCCCTTCCAGCAGATTTCCATGGATCTCATCACGGATCTCCCCCCCTCCCACAGCTATGATTCTATCTTGGTCGTGGTAGACCATGGCCTTTCGAAGGGGGTAATTTTCCACCCCTGCAACAAAACCACCTCCACAGTGGACATCACTGAGATCTTTTTCCAACATATCTTCCCCCAATTCGGCCTCTATGACTGAGTCATCTCTGATAGAGGGCCCCAGTTCGCCTCCACCTTCGCACGAGAACTCGCCCATCTTTTAGATTACAATATCGCCCTCTCTACCGCCTATCACCCTCAAACCGACGGCAAATTGGAACAGGTCAATCAAGAGCTCGAAACCTTCCTTCAGATCTTTACCAAAGATCAACCTTCTAAATGGTCCGAACTCCTCCCCATGGCAGAATTCGCTCACAACTCCGCCACCCACTCCGTCACCAATGCCACCCCCTTCTCTCTCATAATGGGCTACGAACCCCGTGCCTATCCTAAAATCGGACAAACCTTCCTCCCCAAATTAGAAAAACGCCTCTCCCTTCTCTCCGAAGCCCGGAAAGAAGCCATCACCACCCATGAAAAAGCTGCCCTCCTAATGAAGGACCACATTAATTCCCATTTCACCCCTTGGAAAGTAGGAGATAAGGTCTGGCTCGATAACAAAAACCTTAAACTCCATTACAAATCCAAGAAGCTCACCCCAAAAAGACAAGGACCCTTCGAAATAGAACAGGTTCTATCTCCCTCCACCTACAAACTCCAACTCCCTCCCACATGGAAGATGCACCCCGTCTTCCATGCTTCCCTCTTATCCACCTATCATGAAACTCCTGAACATGGCCCGAACTTCCTATCTCCCCCCCCCTCCGTCATCTGCAGAGAAGAAGAATACACTGTGGAATCCATCATCGCCCACAGGGGCTCCACCTCCCGCCTCCAGTTCTGCGTCCGTTGGGAAGGCTATCCCCCATCGGAAGACACCTGGGAACCACCTTCCAACCTTGCCCATGCCAAGTACCTCCTACGAGCCTATAAAGCTCGCCAAAAAGATGTCTTTGCCTCCCCAGACAGCCCTTAACCATGACCACCATGCAGCTTACCCTCACCACTGCTGAAATGGTTTTCGTTTGTGTTTTGCTCTGTCTTTTTCTTATCTCTCAATTATGCTTACCTAGCCACCCTATAGTAGTTTCCTTTTCCATTTCCGGAAGGCCATACGAACTTCTGTTCGCATGGCCTTCCTCTATCCGCTGCCCAGATTGGCGGTACTTGATGGACCAATGGGAGAACACCGGATGGGGAAACCAATCCAATGCCTAAGGGTCCTGGAATAACTCCGCCGGCAAAGGCCTTAGCGCTCGCACAGAGTCCCGCCCTCCCGACACCATTTCTACTCCTATAGCCGGAAGGGAGCAATAAAATTTTCTTTAGACTTTCTCTTTCACTATAAAAACTAGGGTCGTCGCCCGACTTGGGCTCCCTATGCCTTCCGCCGAACAACTTCTCTCCCTCCCCAACCTCCAGAGGAACCTCCTCTTCACTTGTTTCCTGGAGTCTCCCACTCTCGCTCGAATCATCGAGTCTCACGCTGCTGTCCGTAACTCCCCAGCCATCCGAAACGCTATCAACCTCTTCCGCACCTACGTAGCATTTCGCAACTTCTATGCTGAAAAACCCGCCTCCCACGACGAATATGACAGACAGATGGGATGACTCGTCCTTGACATCCATGGGCAGACGCTCAATCTCTTATCCAACCTGGGATTCTGTGGAATTCTGGTGGCAATTCCTGACAACCTCGCCACCTCCACTATCGAGAGAGTCTTACGCTCCCTCTCTGGACCCGACCTTGCTGTCTACCTTAATTGCAGCAACCCCCATGACTTTCCCACTACGTCTCCAGTTAAAGATAGCCCAAGACCTCACCCTCCCAATGGTGATGGACCTCCTTTGCCGCCAAGTAACAACTCCAGCTCTACTACCCTTGACGTTCAAAACCCCTCCATCAGCGGCCTTTCTACTCTTGCTTCCAGGATTGCTAGAGCCCTTGTGGAGGGTCAACCTTCCATCCTCCGCACTTCCCCTTCCACGGCAGATGTCCTTTGTCACACTTCCCCCTCTCCCACACCCATCCCGGCTCCAATCGCTCACTCCCCCCATTGCCGTCCTCACACCTGACTCCTATCCTGTTACTCCTGCAGCAGTCGCACCCATTTCAAACTTGACTGCCCCCAATACATCTGCTCCAGATGCAATGTTGCTGCCCCAGGGCATAACCTCTCGGGCTGCCCCACCCACCTCAACCTCCCCAATGAAGGAACTGATTTGGACAATGGCACTTTCTGATTCGGTGAATCAGTTTTACGAGGAGGGTAATGTTACGGAATTCGTACCCCTCCACAATATCCCCTACATTTTCCTCTCTCTTGACTGTGCACCATATCTCTCCATCAACGAATTCCTTGCCTCACCAGACCGGCTTCAGGACCAATCCACATTTGTCCCAAGCGGAACCCTGTTCCCTTCTTAGATGCGTCTTCTTGGTTTCACCTTTCTGAGTCTTGATCCATTTCACTCTTCCTCCGGCCCTTTGGACCACAGGTCTCTATTTCATATATCGTATGTTCTCACCTTTAGATCCCGCAGCTGCTCCGCTTCCGCTATGCAGCACTGGCTCTTTGTTCCGTTTCTCCTTTCGGTATCGTACCACTCTCCATTTCCTTTTCTCATTGGTTCAGTGTTGTGGTAGCCTACCCTGAACCCCACTTAGAGCTCCGATTCTCTCTCCACTCTGTACTATATAAGGTCACTCAACCTCTCGTTGTTCCTTAGCTAGTTCTATGCAATCCAGCCTAGTTTCTAGTCTTCCAAGGCTCACCTTGAGACCCCTCTCGAAGCCTTCCCTCAACCGGAACAGCTCTCTTAGGACATTGCGACTCTTCGTGAGATCCTCCCTAGGATACTCTCTCTCATCGCATATCATATCCAGCAGGAGATTACTCAAGGACACTTCCTGCAAGTCGAAGAATACTTGAAGGACACTCTTGACACAGATCCAACCAGAGATTACTTTAAAGACACTCCTGGAAGAATGACGGAAGCTGGAAACCAGACTTCAACGTAACACCATTTTTATTGCCATCAAAAAACTCCTCAGCCACCAAGCAGATGTCACCTGCCAACTTCTTGTCCAACTCCTTCATCACATCACACTTGCACAAATTCAGCATTTCAGAGCCTGCCCAAATGACTTACCTAACATCTTTGGCCTCCCACTTTGCATCACCCTCTTATTCTTGCCTGGACCAGTCCTCAAACTGCTTCACACCCACTCCTTCTACCACTACCTGGAGGAGCTCCCCATCAACATCCTCTATTCAGCTTTCCATCAAGTCTATCTCTCCCTCACTCAAGCAAAGCAACAACACTACTGCAGACAGACTGGGATTGTTCAGCAGATCACTGACTCCCCCATCCCCATTCCCTTGGCCCTTTGAATCTTCTCACATCCCACATCTCCTATCCCCTCAATCATAGATGAGGAAGATGTCATTCAAATCCAGATCATTGAAGAACAATGAATCACCTCCTCTGCCTTAAGAATCCTTGTGCACAACACTATTCCATCCACCTCCTCCACCCACTGTTACAATTGCTTGGATCTCAGTCACCATGGCATGGAATGCCCCTTGTACACCTGCCCTTCCTGCCATCAGGTGGCCCCTGGTCATTCAGCACATCATTGTTTGGAAGCCCAATGTGATCTCTGTCATTGATGGGGACATTCCAACAATGTATGCAATCTTTGGATCTGTGGTAAATGCAATGAATGAGGACATGTGGTGGATAACTGTTCAGTCAACCCCCTATCCCAACCAAAAGCTCAATACACTTATGCCAGATCTTATTCAGAGGATGACAACCTCAATACCCTTGTGGATAATAAGTGAGAAGCTTAAGTATGTTGAGCCTGGGGCTCAAATATACAAAGGGGGTAATGTTACAATTCTTTTCCTTTCTCATGTCTTTTTTCTTATCTGTGTAATATGTTGTCCTTACTTCTGCTTTGCTCCTCACTATGAGGAGGTTGACCACTATCTACTTGCCTTTGGTCCATTATTCCCTCCCCTATTCCTCCTATTCTAGTGCTATGTTTTCCTACAGGACTATCTTCTCCTCTGACTACTTCTTTTTTGCAGTAGTCATGTGTCCCCCATCCTTCCATATCATTCTATGACCTTCCAATCAGGTAATCCATAGTACTTAAATACCCACATACTGTAGCCTGTACTCTTTCCTCATTCTTGTTCTATGCAATCACAGTGTCAGTCTTGCAATCCACAACTCATCTGGTTGTGTTCTAGTCTCCTTGTCACCAGTTCTTTACCTTGAGACTTCCTTTGAGGACACAGTGTCTCCTCATGAGTACCTCCCTCAGAGTAAGTAAACCCTAGACCCTAGATGCAAGTCTGTTGACTTACCTAACACATAGTGGAACTGGTAAGTGATTGTTCATATATGAAAAGCATTGTTGATAATGGTCCATAGGCAAATCTTTCCATCAAGCATCAAGAAGGTCCACTTGCCTTCTAAGAATAGTGCACTCACAAGAATTTGGCAGAGACAAGCAGAGCTCAAGGCTAGTGCTACATCTACTGTTGATGCTGAACAGGCTCTTGAGGTTGCAGCAAAGGAGGAGGGTTAGAGTATATTGTGCACATGTTCTCTGTTCTGGCAATGAGCTTGTTACTATTGTGTGAATATAGAGAGCCTGCTACTCCTATTGGCCCTTGTTATGACTGATGGACTAATTGACATGACATGCCAAGATCATTAACACAGATCTTATGGTAGCCTGAAGTTCCAATATGTGATGATTAAGACTTAACTAACAAATCCTTCTGATAGTGCCTTGACTTGGTAACACTTATGATCAGCACTGACTGGATGAAATCTATGGTTATTACTGGTTGGATGACATATATAATCACTATCAACTGAATGAGATCTATGGTTATTACTGGCTGGATGATACATGTGATCAGCATCAACTGGATGGTGCCTATGATCAATACTGACTGGATAACACATATGATCACTATCAACTATGTGACATCTGTGATTAGCACTAACTGGGTGAGATCTATGGTTATTGCTGGCTGGATGATACATATGATCACTAACAACTGGATGAGATCTATGGTTATTGTTGGCTGGATAATACATATGATCAGCAATAACTGGGTGAGATCTACCATCACTGCTGGCTGGATAACACATATGATCACTACCAGCTGTGTGACACCTATGGTTAGCACTGACTGGGTAAGACCTATGGTTATTACTGGCTAGATGACACATATGATCACTAACACCTGAATGAGACCTATGGTTATTGTTGGCTGGATAATACATATGACCAGCAATAACTGGGTGAGATCTATAATCACTGCTGGCTGGATAACACATATGATCACTACCAACTGTATGACACCTATGATCAGCACTGACTGGGTGAGATCTATGATCACTGCTGACTGGATAGCACATATAATCACTACCAACTGTGTAACACCTATGATCAGCACTGACTGGGTGATATTTATACTCATCACTAACTTGGTGTTGTTGATTGTAAGGTTCACAGTGTTGAGACATGGTGGTAAGATCTAATAGACAGATTTGAGTGGTAAAAACTAGAAGTATGATAGGTTTGATCAATGCTGTCAACACTCCCAGAGAATATATTGCATGGTCAACTGGTATGTAATTATAATACATGCTATAGGGAGTTATAGTATAGATAAATGTATATATGACATTATCATTTCCTTTAAGTTTTCCTGATGTTGTCATTGTTGTCATTGTTGCATCCATGTAGTGTTCTCAGGTCTGGTTACAGGACCACTAAAAGACCACTAACTGGACTGAACCAGACTGATTAGGACTGGTCCAGGTGGTTGCAGTCTTGCTGAATCACCAAAATAAACAGTTGCAGTTTTTTGATATTTTGGAAAATTCAAAAGACCAGACAAAACCAGTTGTGACTGGTTGCGACTGGTTTGGACAGCCACCCCCTATGTAGGACTACCTCCCCTAAATTTTGTATATTTATCTATATTTTTTCTGATTTTCTATAACTAATTTCTGTAATTATGTCTGGAAAATGACATCTGACTTGGAAACAATCATATCTTCGGTTTCCCTGGGCCAAATCACGTGATCATGGGGTCTATAGAAAGCTAGTGGTTCATACTATGTTTCAGCCCATGGATCCAAAGCGTGATTCCTACATCAATACCAGTTCTTATACCAAAACTGGTCTGGACTGGTCATCCAAGCAAGCATTCTCATTGCAAGACCAGTTTTGATAGGTCTGGTTGGGTTTTTTGGGATTCCGGCAGTCCCAAAAGACTGGTTCTGATTCAGCTGCCTTATTTGGAAGGCAGCAAACTGAACTGGACCAGACCTGAGAACACTACATCCATGTTCTCATTGTCATCATTGTTGCTTCCACATCATCATTGTCATTGTGGTCCTTGGGTCACCATTGTTGCATCAAGGGAAAGGGAGGGGGAGAGGACAAGGGTGGGGGCATCATGTCAACATCAGCATTGACATTAATGTTGTTGTATTGACATGTTGTTGTGGTCATTGAGGAAAAGGGAGGGGGAGAGGGCATGGGCATTGATGTTGTCATGTTGTCATCATCCAATGCCATTGTTGCTGTTGTCCCATCATGGGCAATGGTGAGCAGGTGAGCAGGTGAGCAAGGATGGGAATGGGGATGGGGATAGAAATAGAGATATGTGGTGACAAAGATAAGGATGATGGGCAGTGATGAGGATGGGCAGATGGGTAGACAAGGGCTAAGTGTAGAGGGCATTGAGTATGCTGTGAGTGAAAGAAAAAAGGAAAAAGAAAAAAAGAAAAAACCTATAAAAGACTGTCAATGCTATGCAATGGTGGTGATGAACCTGTTAAAAGTGTTGGTCATGTTGTGTTACTTGTAGCTGAGTCCAAGTGACTGTATTGTAGCTTGTGTTGGTGGTGTGTCAGTCGTCCAAGAATGATTGATGATAATCTGATGAGTATTGATTCCAAGGGTTGTGGGTGGCCCATATTGGTAACTAATTTCCAGTCATTCCATGTCACAGTTGAGACAAGGTGTGGGCAGTGTGCATGTCACTGAGTTGGCAGCAGTTGTGTCATTGTTGGAGACATGTGGTGGTGGTACATATAGTGGTTGCATCTCATGTGGCATGCTATCATAGATTGTAATTATGTAGATCTAATATAAAATCAAAAGAAAAAGAAAAAGACATACCATTCTAGAAAAGACCAATTGCAACCACATGCAACCAGTCTTGATTAGTTGTGGTTGCAGTTGTGTAGTTTTGAAGAGTTGCAAAGACCAGTTATGATCCAGTTGTGCCCAACAGAGGCAAAAAGACTGGACTGGACTGGACTTTAAAACATTACTTATTGTCCCAAAATGAAGATCTATCCTTGATTATTTCACACCAATAGCCATTTTTTGTCAAGACAGGTACAAACATAAATCTGTGTCAAGCAGATGGTATGTGCCAAACACCATTTAAGGTGATGGGCTTAGAGTAACCATTCTGTTGGATAATCACTTTCCTTGGACCATACATGTTGACTTTATGAACATTTGCCACAGTGGCAATTGCTGTCTGGTTGTAAAGATGTACAAAGTCCTTTTTAAAAGAGATTAGGTGATTAGTTGCACCATTGTCTATCATCCAGTGGTTTCTTCAAAAAATCTGATGATCTTTAGTATCTCCTCCTTGCAGGACACACAAATAAATGGAATCAGTGTTATATTCCATGTACAGATCATAGTTAGGGTCAGATAGGTGTGAGGCTATCTGTTGAGTATAGTCACAAAGGTTTTTAAGCCTAAGTGCATCTGTTTCCTGAGCATGGTGGAGTTCTGCATGGTTTCCTTGGTGTGTTATACTAGATACATACAAGTTCTCCAAGAGAGATCCTCAACTTCTTTTCCTTCTTTTACCCCTTTTGATAGGAGACTCTGCCTTGACTGCAGGGGTAGCAGAGGAAGCAGATTCAAAAGGGCTGGTAGAAGGGTCTGGCTAGATCCACATTCATACCATTGTCTTTGAACTCAAGGTGGTTGATAAATCTGGCACAAGGATCTTCTTCTTCCATCATTGCATCAGATGGAGTACCTTCCCAGGAGTTTGCACAACCTTCTACTTCATTCACAGTAGCCCACTGTTTTCCTTTCTGTCTCTGCCTTTGGTCATAAGAGCATTTTTTCTTGTCCTTTTGACTTATCTTGGGCTTGGAATTTTGATTCCCTTGTCCTTGATATGGCCTCAGTCCATGCTGTTGTTTCAATGGTCCAGCTTGGTTCTGAGAACCTTGCTGATTTTGTCCATGCCAATTGTTGTTGGCAGGAGGGCCTTGTTGAATAGCAATGGTCTGGTTGGAAAAGTGTTCAGAAGTTTAAACCTCCAAGATATGAGAAGAGAGAGAATGAGATGAGTGCATGTTGAGCTTAGCATTAATGCAGGCAGTGATCAAGTCACATGTGAAGTCTGATTCAATGACTGTTTGGATGAGAGTGGAGCAAAACTGAAAGTAATTATTAGGAAGACAAGTGAGAAGCAGCATAGCTTTGAAATCTTCTTGAAGATTAAGGCCAGTGGAGTGCATATCCTCAAAGAGGGAAGCAATCTTGGCCATGTCTTCAGTTGCATACTTTGTCCTGATATGCATACAAGTGAGCTGATGGAATTTCAGGAAACAGCCAGAAAGGCCAATAGACCCAAAGAGAAGAGTGAGAGTGTCAAAGGCTCTCTTTGTGATGGATGAATATGTGATAATATTCTTCCAGTTGAAATTAATGTACTGTTGGAGGTGATCTCCAATGACAGTACCTAGAAATCCACAGATCTTTTGATCTAAGATCAATCACCTGTTGCTATCAATGTTTGCAACATAGTAAGCAGGAGCTATGGCAACCATAGGAAGTCTGGCAGTGGCTTGAACTGCTGGTACAAAGGTGGCTTGGTTTTCCCAGCAGGTGGTTCCATCAATGATCTTCCAGACTGAGTAAGTCATAAGAGTGGATTGGACCTTCTTTGACCAGAGGGAGAAGTTAGATTGTCCATCAAAAAGCAGGATCCTGTTGAGGATGGTAGTATTGAACTTGAGTTCAGTGGTAAGAGTTGCCATTTCTGGTTATAACTGAAGACTCATTAGTGATCTGTCATAATCAAAGAATGAACAGGAAAGGTAAGAATTTATCACTTATAGTCTTTTAATTTAGATCTTTATACCTTCTTAGAGTTTGATTGTTGAGGATTCTCCTCAAAGAGGATTGTCAAAGCATTTCATAAAATGAATCAAGAAGAAAAACTCCAAGAAATATGGTACAAGATTCTAAATAAACTTCTTTAGTGAGCACATTTTAGCCTCTGACCTAATCACTGCTAATCTTCTCCTTTTCACCAATCTTTACATATAGGCATTGTTGATTGCATTCCATTCAAAGTCATGTTCTACCTTTTCGAAAAGGCATTAGAACCATCTTTGACAAATGTCAATAGAATCCATAGATTCAAGGAAGTGTCAGTAATGTTGGAGGTGATGGAAGTGATTGAAGTACCAGGTTTGCATGGGATAAAATCTATGATGAGAGCAAGGACAGTTATGGTTGAAATCAAAATCAGAAGCTATAGATTTGAAGATGGAGGAGGTATGATCTGTCATAAGGAAGTGGGAATGTCTCAATATTTCAAACCCTTGGTTATGGAGAAGAGATTGAGGGATTTCTTGACCACAAGTGGTCTTGAATGCCCATCCTGCACCTTCATAGGCACTAGTGATGGTCTCACCTCAATATCTAAATTCAATTACCAATCATTTATAGTTTGTTGAATGAATCTCACATGAATTAATATAGAAAGGATTAACCAAGTAGTTTGAGATTAATGCTTCTTCCTCAGTGAGAGTCAGATCTCTGATCAGATGGAGGGTTTGACCCTTGTTCTGACCCCAACCATTGTTGTGTTGGGTTCCAGGCTGCTGAAAGTCAACCTGGGAATATTGGAGAACATGAAATGTCACTAATGTCCATAGAAGAGGATTCCTGTCTTGTCTATCAAGCTGTATGATCTCCTCTTTGAAGGAGTTCCAAAGCTGGTCCTTCATGTCTACCAGACAATTCTTCTGGAAGGGCCATGCCTTTGGTATGGGAAGTTCTGTAACTGGTGCCATTGTATGAAGGTAGTTGAATGTGAGTAGGAAGAGTAGCTTTATCATCTACTTCTGGATCTTGATTGACCTGAAAAGTAATGATATTGTCAGGATGCTGAACAAAGAGAGCAAGATCCAACAGTCTGTGTTGCTGGAGTGGCTTGGTAGGAGCATTCCTAGCTAATTGATTTCACTGTAAAAGAGTTGTGGGAGGAACATTTCTGGCTATAGAAAATGTCCACCTGATTTCCTGAGTTTGTGGGACCAGAATAGCAAGGGGTTCTTCATCAAAAATAATTTTGGTTTTGTTGGGCAAACCAAGCAAATTTCCTTCACCAAGTATATGGGAAAAATAGAGGAAGTTCTTAGAACTAGTGGCTGATTCAATGCAAATGTCCTGATGAAGGACTGTGACTCAGTGTTCAAGATGAACACAGTACTGAGTGATTTCAAGGGGATTTTGGCAGATAGGGCATGGAAGTTTGAAAGGAAGGGGAAGTTGGTAGGGTAACCAAGTTATGCATATAGGTTGTGCTCAGTAAGGTCCAAATGGTCTAGGGTGGTTGCTAAAAGTGTTATCACCATCTAGAACCAATGTATCAATGGTCTCAACTCTTGATGGAGCTGGTTCATACAAAGTACAAGAAGGAGGTGATGATGCTCTTGAAGCAGAAAAGGAATCCAGAGTATCCAGATGAGAGTGTGGAGGAGCTAGTACTGGAGCTGGTCTGGGACTAATTGTTGTTGGGTGGTGAATCCTACCATAAGGGTTATTTGATTAGGCCCAATTTCAAGTCTGTGATTCCATAATCAGGACCAAGAAATCTCAGTTGAGAACAACTGGTTTAGCTGTAAGCCAGCATAGACAAGTGATAAGATCCATAAAGGAATTGTTATGATCCTTAAGATCATCTGCAAGACTACAAAGATAATTATCTCATAAATCTCCATTGTCACCCACAAAGCCTAGTACATCAGGAACCGAATTGGTGGTGTGCACAAATGACTACTGTTCAGACAAAGCAGAGCTCATAACCTATTAGAATGGGCAAATGCTATATCCAACTGGTGCAGACCAGTATGAGGAATGAAGTATTTCATGTGAAACTCACAAAGTATAGGCTTGTGGGTAGTGACAAAGAGTAGAAAGCTTTGAATAGAGCTTTGTTGAGAATAGAAAGTGTTTAAGTGGGGCTTGTAAGAGTTCTCGTTATTGAGACTGCTGTAAGAGCTGGTCTTATATACATACAGGATTGTTTGTATCTGTATGTGGTCTCTATTACATATAGTAATAGGTATGGAATGACATAGAATGACATGGAATGTGTTATGAATAAGTGACACAAGATAGTAAGTAAGTAACCAATAGCATACAAGGAGCTTATCTCTGACATCATTGGTATTGTGAACTGAATAGTGTAATTGGCTGATGTATCACATGATGTGATTTGTAATGGGCCTAGAATCACAGTAGCAATAGAAGAAGATCAGAATGAGAATACCATGATTTCCAACAGACTCAGACAAATTGAAAGAGCTGCTGCCAGAGAACTCCTTATTGAATGAGGAGAGACTGATGTACCTCATGACCATTCCTAATGGTCTGAAGCTTGTTTCAGCTGTCACCACCTCAGACATTTCTGTCTTAATTGTCCAAAATACCAATGTCCACTCTGTCTTCAATGGGGCCCACATCATATTCAGCTAAACTGTCCTTTCCATCATCAGACCTCCCAATCCTCTTCCTCATCTTCTCATTCATCCAACCCACATCCTGGATCATCCTCCAACCAATTCCTAAACCTTTATCAAATGACTCCTGCCTCTCACTCTAGAAGGAGATGTTGTGCTCATTCTTCCTCTCCTAAGTAATACAACTCTAGTGACTTCAATGACAACATGGACAAAACTGGACAATGTCAGAAATTTCTGTACCCAGGTTCCAAGACTGCCAAATTGGGAGCTTTTTCTGACATATTGCATTGGAGTTCCAATTAACTTGGAATGTAATTGTAATTAGATTATGGGGCCTGTAATCTGATGACAAGCACCTTGGCATCTTCCATGAATCTGATTTGGGTTCCAACGTTCTTTTGATGAGGTTCTACATGAGATAGCCATTGTTGAGGTGCCCATGCATGTTCCCTTGGGGTTGCTGCCTTTACTCCTGTACCCCAGCTGCCCAAAAGCATCCTACACCTCCATTCACTGTATATAATGCCCAAAGAACCCTCAAAATCAAAGGGGCATACATATATTTCAACCACTGACCATACCAAGGTGGATTGTTGATACTGTGGGCAACCATTTCAAAACACAGGGTCAAGTCACACCAGGAAAGCTGTACACAAAAGCAAGAGAAAAAGAGGAATGACAGAGAGTATGTGGATCTGGCAGCACATGTTGTCAATGCTGAACGAAAGGTGTGTCAATGTTGATTGAAACTGTACTTTGAAAAACTTCATATCTTATGACAGAGTGCTGCAAGGAGAAAAGGTGGCATATGCAACAAGAAGCTGTTGTTGACAACAATGATTCCCTTCCTGATCACCACCATTTCAATAAGCAGGTCTCCCTTATTCTTCCTGGATCATCTGACCTGGCTACACATGTTGATGCTGTCAATGACAATCATGCCATAATCATGTCAGATGCAGCCTCTCTTAGTGAGTATTTTTTTCAAGTTTTTTAATGGAGCTTAGACTGATGCATAATTGGTAGGGTCTGACCCAAGAAGAAGCTTAGATGCTTCCATGGCAGACATTCCTCCAATCCCCATCAATGTACCAGAGCATCCACCTTCAGTGTTCAGCCTTCCCAACTCATTCTAGACAGAGTATCATTTGAAGAGTGGTTGTCTTCCTACAGTTGATCAGTTCTCCACTTTTACTCACACTACTTCCCTCTGCCAATTCAGAAATGAGGAACCTTGGCATCCCTTTCAATCTGAAACCAATTTCAAGTTTGCAGAGCTTGCTTATCAAGCTGCTCTCAACAAGGAACAGGTGGAGACATTGCTGCACATTATTCAGGACATCATGTCCACTGGTGCCAAGCTTACCTTTAGGAACTATGGTGATATGTGTGCAGCCTGGCAGAAGCTGCTAAACAGCTCACACCAGTAAGCATTTGAATTTTATCTTCAGCCCAAGTTTATAGCTCCATGCTGATTCACCAAGGTTCCAACTTATATATAGTTTGAGCACCATGTTGTATCTGTTCCTTACAAGAGGAAAGACCTTGAGTATGACATGTACATGCAGCTGTTGTGGAATTAGGCACTAGATCTTCTCTCTGATCTGCTTCTGGCCCCTCACTTCATTTGGGATGCACAACATTTGTACAAGCATAATGGGGTTTGTTATGAGCATTTTATTGACAAGCCCTGGACAGCTGATCACTGGTGGGAAGTTCAAGTATGCTTGTATTAGTATTATTGTTTTATTCTGTATTGAATTCCATTCATCATAGTCTGCATTACCCACCAATAATGGAGCCCCCTTTGCACTCATCTTATATGCATAGTGTTTCGAAGTCCAGTTGGCAACTGGTACAAAGACTGGCAACTGGACTGGACCGCAACTGATTACAACTGGACTGCAGTTGCCAGTTGCGATCAATTGTGATCAGTCCAGTTGCCAGTTGCCCAGTTTGCTGGAAATCAAAAAGACCAGTTGTGGACCGGTTGCAACCGGTCTTTTTGAGGACCGGTCGCTTGGCCCATGATCCCCCCATTCAGGGGCATATACCCTATTTTTTTCATATTTATATCTATTTATTTGAATTTACTAGAGTACTTTCTATTATGGTTACTCCAAAAATGACATACAATGCGAAATCAATCATATCTTGGGCTCCTGTGGACCAAATCCTTTGATTTTTGGATAAGTAGAAAGCCAGGGGCATCTAGTATTTTTCATATCTATATATCTAAGCGAGATTTTCACACGCAACCGAGCTGCGGACCAGTCTTTTAAAAAACCAGTTGCAACCAGTTGCAACTGATGTAAGGACCATTTAGGACCAGTTTTTACCGGACCAGTTGCCGGTTGCCGGCTCTGGGGACTTTCCTAGGACCGGTCCTGGTCCGGTTGCGCTGTTTAGGGGCTAAAAAACCGGACCGGACTGGACTTTTAAACACTACATATGCAGATAAGACACATCTTTTGTCATTCAATACTGTCAAAGCTTACCTAGTCATTGCATGGTGTGGGAATTTGCTTATTCACTTGAGGAATGGGAAGGGTCTTGGCAGAGAGTGCTTGGTTGAATGGTTGCCAATTGTATGTTCAGCAGTTCTGCATGATTGACACTAACACCTGGACCCAGCTTTGATGTAGGTTCCTGAAGACTTGGAGGAGAATGGCAAGCTATTATGTCATCTGGCATGAATCATTTCACAAGCTGCTAGAGACTATTGTCGTCCTCTCCAAGGTTGGATTTGCACACAAATGCTTTGATGACATTGTGCAAATTTTGTATCCCATCATCCTAATTTTATCTGGTGATTATGAAGAACAGTAAGTTGCTTTTCTGTTATTGACACCAGATTTGAATATTGACACATATATTCAACAGGTGTGCCATGGCACTCATAAAGGGCATTAATTCAAAATGCCCATGTCCCATCTGCCTTATTCCATTCAAAAATCTCACTGATGATTCAACAGACTATGCCCTGTGAATGGTTGAGGATGCCAAAGCTCGCCTTGAGCTGTATAGATGAAACCATGATGCAGGAGAAAAGGTGTTGAAGGAACAGAGCTTGCAACCAGTTGAGGTGAGACTTCACTTGGATATTAATATTATTTTATTGACCTGAATCATTCCCATAACTACAATCAGAATGCTTTTTGGATGGTCAATCAGTCTGAACCTCAGCATACTCTATCATTTGATCCACTGCATGCAGGTGACCTTGGTCTATGGGGCAATCATCTGTTCAAGAAGCTGAAGTTCCATATAACCACCCTCAGTCAGGATGCCTTGAAAAAGGTTGATGCACAGTGAGTAAAATTCTACATTGTCATTAACTCAGCTTGTTTCTATCTACAGGCACAAATCTTTCCCCCTATGGCACAACTTGAACCATTTCTGCAGTGTTATGAACATCTTATTCAATGATGGAAACAAGTTCCAGGATATTGGAAAGATGTGGGGAGAAACATGCTTGTTTGGATACCTAGGCTAATGTCCTGACTGCCTAGCAAATTCTCTATATGACCCAAAATATTATTACATGTAAAGTAGATCCAGCTGGCTATGTGCTCCTCAAGTGTATAGCAAGCTACCTCTGATACTACCACTACATCTTGCTGGATGTCCACATGGAACAGACTCTTGAGAAGGGTGAAGCTGAACTACTTGTTTTCCAAGAACTCCTTGATGTAAGCCAGTTCACTAATTTTTGAGTGACTACTGCAACTAGCCTATTACCTCAGATGTACATTGATATGACTTTCAGGGAGAAAAATTGGAACTTCCCCAAAGCACACTCTGCGAAGCACACATTTTGCAACATCAGAGAGAAGGGTGTATCCTGCAATTTCTCCACCTGTCTAAACAAGTCAAAGCATGGGCCCATCAAGCACCACTATTTGTGTCAAACAAATGGAAAAGACATAGCAAACCAGGTAATTACTGCATATTGTTGCCTTAGTTATCCTTACTCCAAGCCCTTTTAGATCCTCAGACTTGATCACATCACCTTTGTCTTGCAGCTGATTTGGGGCCAAATATTTGAGCTATGAGAACAGCACTGCAAAGCTCTCCTCACCAGACTTGAGCAGGAAGAAATCAACAATAATCCCACAGACAATCCTGTGCAGAGTGTATTCAATTCAGATGTGCACCATCATCTTGGTGCTCCTCAAGCCACCATGATGTTTGATGCAATAGAGGCAGTGCATCTCTCTGATCAGGCATTCCAGAACTTCCATCACAAGGTGGCACTTCTCATCAACAACATTCTCTGTGCTAAAGAAGTCCCACTTGCCCAGCCAATCAAACCTGTGCCTCATGAAAGGGTACATTACATTTGGTTGACAATTGACAAGCTAACATCAGGTTGTACAGTTACAGGAACACTGCTTTCTTAGGGTCAATTATGAGTCACAGTGGACTGAAAGCTCTTGACTGACTACCTAAGATGTAGTCCACATTTCCACAGCTGTGAACAGCATGATTGTGTCTTGGTTCATGCCATGAAGAATGGCCAGAGGGAGAAAATCATTGCTGCCCAGCTCCTATTCATGTTCAAGTATACTGTTGCTGGCTGCACTCTTGACCTTGTGCTTGTCCAGCGACTGGATGCTCCAACTGGTCCACAGCATAGTGTGGATCATGATCTACATTTGAGACATTTCTGTTCACATCCACATGCCTCTGCAGAGATTATCTCCCTCAAGTCCATTGTCTGGGGGACATTGCTCACTCCCAATTTTTCATGGAATGATGATTTCTTCCTAGTTGATTACATTAATGGGGACATGTTTATCTGCACCCAGTGATACAACCTACATTAAATTAGATTCATTGTATTTTTATTTTCAGATAGCATCAACAGACACTGTTTTTACTTTCAGATGACTTTGAATCACATCCCTTGTATCTAATATCCAGCTAGAAAATCCCCCAACTGGAATGTGTGTAAGATTTATTACTCCTTTGTGAGCCATCTGACTGCCTCATGGCCTATTATCACAAGAACATGGAACTTACAGTCCCTAATTATCATGTTTGACTGTGATTACATTGACATGATTTCACTTGGTAAGCTGATTTTTACTCTATTTCTGTTTCTGTATTCACAATCACTACATGTGCATCATGATTCAGACATCAAATCAGCCAATTTATTATACTATAGCATAGGATTTCAAGGTCTCTGCTATCTGGGCCATTTCCTATGCACACTCCCACCACCACGCAATAGCAGATCTTATACGATACCCCCAATATCAATATGTGTTGCCAGGCTTTGTGATGAGCAGCGTTTTATTGTATTACATTGCAGCTCCTGCACAGTTTGCATCTCTGCTCAATTGACCAGCTCCTGCCCTAATATTCATCACCTCATCACATATCATGATAGGGTTTTTATGTGTCAACACCAAGGGCTTCAGTCAGCAACTCACAGCCCCTTCTGTTCTAGGAAATTGCCCACTCTGTCACATCTCACATCAAACAAGCATCTAGGAGCAATTATAGTCAGTGAGTATTGGTAGTGTTTAAAAGTCCAGTCTAGTCCAGTTTTTTTTGCTATTTTTGGAAAGACCAGTCCT